>OY744481.1:177855977-178056168 GCA_963556165.1 Tipula helvola | reverse complement strand
CTCATGGTTTTCTGCGTTTATAGGATTGTCGAACAAAATTCAGTTTTCATCACCCGTAATAATTGTGCGCAAAACAATTCTTTCTTTTGTACTGAGAAAGCAAGTTCATGTATGTAGATGTGAACCCGTTAGTTTATGTGGAAGGCTGTATCTATCCCATTGCATGCAATCGAAATGATATTGCTTGGTGAGTAATTCCTAACTGTTCTGTAAGCTCTTTTCGAGTTTGCCACGAATTTTCATAAAGTAAAACTTTAAGTTCTTCGTCTTCAAATTTGTTTACTGCACATGCACCAAACCACTTTTTTACTGTTGAATGACTAACAAAATGTTCAACCAAAGTTGAATTAATGAATTCCATAGCTTGAGCAGCATTTTTTTCATTTGAAAATAGAATAGAATGCAATAGCGTAAACGTTGCATACGGAATAACAGCTTGTAAATACTTAGCTGAAACTTATGTCATAAAAACAGCAATGACTAATCTACATATTGGATGCGTTCAAGTATGTTTTTAATGCAACCAACTTCAGAGCCGAGTTTCTACTTGCACACACCTATTACATACATATTACAAAAATAAGGTTCGATGTATAGTTACATATATTATTTTTGTTGTGTTAAACGGGTAGATGTTTATGCAACTACAAAAGTAATTATGGGTTAGTTTTATTTTTATTAAAATTACCGACAGTACGTTAAATTTGGAAAAAAATACCAGTATCTGGGTAAATGAAAACGGGCGGTAAAATCAACATTTTCCCCCGAGTTGTCATACCTGCGACCTTTCTACATTAGTTGGTATAAAATGCATAACATTCACGCAAATAGATTTTCTGATGTTAATATTGTAAGCGCACGAGCGAAAAGTAATCATCTTAAAAATGAATCAAAATGAAAAAAATAAATTAAAAGTTTATTTGCATAATTTTTTATTTAATTTTTATTCATTTTCTTAGCAGCTACATTTAAGACAATACGAGGGTAAAGAGATGTAATTATCCATGAACGTGTAACAAACTGTGAAAACAATTAAAATAAGAATACGTCTGTTCTCAACGCCAAATATCTTATCTTTCGGTTTATGAATTAGTGTAGCAAAGATTATTAATCTGTTTATTGTATTAGTGATTTGATTAGCGAATGCTGTAGTAGCAAATTGTGCGATTCGATTTTTAATTTTTAATATAAAAATAACTAGCGTATATAATATTTGTATAAAATATATGATTTGTTATCATAATATTGTCCTTTGAGATTTTAATCTTAGCTAGTAGTTATGGGTAAGATAAACTATGTATAGTATATCGCCCGCTTCTTGGTAATAACTCCTATCTGCAATTTTTGCTTAAATGAGATTTTGACATTGAAATACGGGAATATAAGATACCTCCCTATACATGTAAGTATAATATACAGAAACAGAAAAAATAAAAAAAAATTGTGTGTGTACTTATGTACGCGCGTTAGAAGTTATATTCTTTGGCGATAATTAAAAGTCTAGAGTATGATTATAGACACGGTCGGTAAAGTCTAAATTCAATCAAATAATTTAAATTTCAAAAATCAATATTTATTTTCTTATACATATGATTATATAAATAAATTTTATTTTATTATATAAGACTACTAATTATCTCTAATTATTTCTATAAAATATCTATTAATATTGATTAATTCCTAAATTATTTCGGCTTATGGTAACTAAAATAAAATGTGAAGGCTTTTGTTCTAACGGCGTCAAAGTATCGCGTAAATACAGCATCAATGCTGGTGCCGTTTCGTGTTGTTGAAATTTTAGGATCATTATTACTGATAGTAAAATTCACACTTTTTTTGGAGAAAGTCAATACCAGCATCTTATCGAGAAAAATTGACGTTGAAGTCTCCACTTAGGGCCATTGGTATCTTATCTTCTCCTCTGCCAAGAAATTCTCCACCGGTTGTTGTGTATGGCCATACTAACCGTTTTAAAAAAATTAATAATATCGTCCATTATTTGATCTGGAGTTATGTAAATTACTATTAAAATAATCTTTTTTCGTCTTCCATTTTGCAATCCGCAAAACAAAACTCACCAACTGATGACACTGCGAATCTTGTAAATTCAAACTGTCTCACAGTCATATCAATATTTGGAGTAATGAACTATACAAACGAAACTAGGAATACTGATTTAAGGTGGATTTATGTTATCCATTCCTTTCAGTTCCTACACGTATCGTGTGAGACATAATCAATTTATACTATCCGTCAGACATCCATTTTTTGAACAATATTTGTCTGTGTCGGTTCGTGTAGGAACGGAAAGGAACGGATAATATAAATTCACCTTTGCTCTTCAAGTTTCATTTAAAAGTGAAACATTCGATTGTTGGATAATGAAATCAGTGAGATCAATGGAGTGAGCACGAAGACTCACAATTAAAACTATATACTATCAATTCTTTTCTGTGGCGAATAAAATCTAACATATCTCTGCTGATAGCCTGTAAGCGATTAAGCGAAGTTTACGAAATTCATCTTGCAGACTAGTTATAGCTGTGGACACTCTTCGACCATGATAGAAAGTTTTGCCATTGTTGTAATATATAAAGACTAGTCATCCGTGCCAAAGCAACATACACTATGGGCAATTAACGCTTTTTAGTAGAACGCTTTGAAAAAATAAAACAATCTAACAATGCAAATAAAACGAGAGTTATTATATTGTTTGTGGCGTAGTGGTAACGCGTTGGACTAGAGCGGCAAAGGTCTTCGGTTCGATCCTCATATAATTTTATTTTTTTTTAATTTTTATTATTATTTTTTTTGGTATTCATGTAATGAACAAATAATGACTTTAAATTAAACATTCCGCTTTATAGCTATTAAAGTCATTACACAAGAAAATACGTGCACAGTAAAAAAAAACGGCTGAAAATTACTTGATTTTTCATGTGGGCAAAGTTGCCGGACCTTTTCTCATAAAATTACATGAAAAGTGAAAAAAAAAAATAAATTTAAAATTAAATCATTTATACCATAAATTTACTAGTAAAATCTTGTAATAAGTTTGCATGAAAAACCTTATAATTTTACTTAAACTTCGTGGTTTTACGAGAAAAGTTTAGCACTTAATTACTTCAAAAAGTTTGTAATTTTACGTGCTTCCTGTATTTATACGTATTAATTCACATACGGTTTTGAATGAATTAATTGAATAAATTCATCCATTGAAGAATGAATTCGTTAATAATTTCCTAATATAAAATTATATAAATAAAACAAAATCTCAAAATTGTTTTTAAATATTTATTTTTAGAATTCATTGTACGTATTATAATAATTGAACTTTCCATTCCAATAGCATATACAAGAAATGTATTTTATTTACATAAACACTCACGTAAATCTTAAAATAATATAAAAGTAATTATAATATAAACATTTCAATTTTATAATAAAAAAAAAATTAAATAAAGCTCAGCTTTAGTATTCGGTAAATGGCCTTTGGTGATATAGTACCAAAACTTAACTCTAAATGTTGCTTCTATTCGAGGATTGGTGTAAATATTAATGTAAAATTTTTTTTAAAAAGTTGACAACTTTCGATTTCGAATTCATTTTATTTTTTTTCGTACGAGAGGAATTTAGATCTACGTCGAAGAACGCCTTTTGCATAACCTCCAGTGATTGCGACAGCTCTACTGGATATTTTATGTTGAATACGTAATAGGCAGCCATTGTTAGCAGGACGGCAGTCTTAATACAATCGCATTTGACGTCCAATAAATGGCCTTCAACGAACAAATAAATTATTTTATGTTTTTCGCCGTGATCTGTTAATTAAAAATTTTGTTGGTATCAAAAATGATTTAGCTAAACTAAAAATAATAATATATTACCAATTATAGCAAGGTAAGGCGTACAAGAAGGCACATCTATGTTGTTTAGTGTAGTTCCCAACTGAAAGATAATCAAACATTGAGTTTAATAACGACAATGTATATATGATTAATATCTAATAAAATACGAGTACTTACAGGATATTTTTTCAACAGGAAATTTAAATTTTCTTTAAAATGTGTTGTTATTATGTTTAACACTTTTAGGTCTTCTTCTTCTTCGTCATTTTGATTTATATTTGTATGATTTTTACCAACTTGTATAATCGTGTTTTTTAATAAATCCCATTTATTAAAAAATAAGTTTTCTTCAATTTCCATTAATTCGCAAAAATGATAAATTAGGAACTTTTGTGTTAATAGATGTGGCCACTGCTCTCTTATCTCGGCAATTGTTGGATTTTCGTTAATAAATTTACGTTGGTGGGTAAATGTTTGTTTGAAAACTTCTAAAATTTCCAAATTTAATACGTCATTGGAAATGTCACGTCCATAATTTTCTTTAAGCCAGGCTTTTTTGGCATTTGCTTCGTCGTCTGATATTTTTGTTTCAGCTATATTTTTTTCAAAAAAATTAGGCACGCCATCCGACAAATTGGTTTTCCTTTTTAATAATTTCGTCGATTGGCGGTTTTCCGAAATTCGATTAATGTAATTATTATAATTACACAATTTAGTAGCCAACGCTATTGACTCATTGCAAATAATTTTACCTTTACTGTCCACTACTGCTAAACTGAGGGGATGCAGTTGAATTAGCCGAGCTGCTATAGTTCGGAATACTTTCTGTGGTATGTAAAAAGACTTCCGTCGCATATCATGTACGATGCGATGCAGTGGACAAAACCGGAAAGTAAATGTCCGAGTTGTTTGCCTTGGTTTAGCATTTCTATTACTTCCTCCGATAATTTGTTGAATGGTAATTCATAATTGACAAAGAGCTTTTCAGCCTGTTTAACTCCAATGTTACCTGAATTAGTAGATAAATCGGAACCAGGTGATGTAATTCTACCACTGGACATGGATATTGTTGATGTTAATGGACTCGTAGGCGATTCAATCTCTGTAGCAGGTGTAATGTTGTTGGTCGTTATCCAAGTAATTATGTTGTTTGAATTCGCATCTGAATCATTACCCATCGGTACTTTGTCATGAGAAATATAGTTTATTGAATTTTCGGTATCTGATGTTGTTGGTACCCAAGATGAAGTGGATGGTGGTGGCACCCATTGCGACGAATTTTCCAGTAACTGAAAAATTTCGTTTTTCTGGCAGAAGTATTCTAGTATTTCGAAATCATCAACCTCCGTCCCATCAGACTCAAGTACTAGTATTGAACCCGGAATGCCTGCAATATTTGCTAAAAATAAAATAATATAACTAGTGTAATTAAAATGTATAACTCTCATTCAAACTAAACTCACCTTTTTCAAATAAACTCTGCATATTTTCGCTGCACATAAAACTTTTTTTGATTAGACGATTACGGTCCCATATTTTAATAAACAGACGTTGCGGTGATGCCATTTTGAACCTAATATTTGCCGAATATCTTCAAAATAAAAATAAAATATAAATTAAATTGTATTGGGTTAGATAAGCTTAAATAATTAAATAGGCATACCAATAAATAGGTATAGCTGAATGTAATGTGGCAAATGCTTTTGTACCAAAGTTATATTCAATAAAGGGGAAAGGAGAGGAAAGGTTTAAAATGGTAACGATATTCATTGAGCCATCGCAGTTAGTAGTTTCGAATAGCCCTAGCTTATAATCATATATCATCCTAAAATAATTTCCTAAATATGCTATTTCAGAAACTGCCTTATTAACTAAAATTGTTTTTATTTTAAAACAAATAACATACCCATTATCAAGACTTGAAATTACTAATGCTTGCCCAGAGAAATATTTTATGTTTTTATATGTCAAACACTTTGTTTGAAATACATATATTTCTGGAATATCAATTGAAAAACTATCAAGTTCTAGTCTAACGAGTTTCTTGCTTGTAATTTCATGAGAGAAGCGGTTTCCTATAAGAGATGATTGCATCATTTGATGTCTCTCCGCTAATGTTTTTAATAGGTTGACATAATTTCTCGATTTTACAGCAATCTGTTTAAAATATTGGTGCTTGCTTTCAAAACGTACTGTGGAAAACTTAATTAATGGACCTAACAGTTTAATAAGTTGCGGATAATGTTGCAGGAAATGATGCTTTGGCCTAAGCGGCACGTTCGGAAAGAGCAATACTCGCAATTCTAAATATCTATCAATTAATCCTTCTAGCAAATGAACCTGGGTGTGTGTCACTATATGTGACGAAATTATCTGTGATATTTGTAAGAGGTGTGTGACCATTTCTAAAACAACATCATTAGGATCTTTAATCTTTTCTATCATTGCTAGAGGCAGTAAAATTAGTAAGTAGTAGTTTTGCAGTGCATGTCCAGTCAGCTTTTTATTAGTACATTTAATTTCCGGAAAACTCACATTATATTTTAATTTTTTTTCTAAACGGCTCAAATTAAGATTTAGATAATCGTAAGAAAACCAGTGATTATTCACGAAATAATGAATTGCTAGGCAAATGTCGAATGCAATGACACCTTCATATAAATCATGTGCAATGCACGGTGGCAGACCAGGATTGCTAACATGAAAAAACTGTAACTCATTGAAACAAGAATTGTGTTTAATTCCATGAACAGAATCTTGTAATCTTAAACCTTCAACATCTATACTGTAGGAAGAGGTAGATCTTAATTGACTTCTTGTGCGATACGTTTCTTTAAATTCTTTCATTGTTAAATAGCAAAACCTACAAAAATATTCTGACGAACTAAAATTTTCTAGAAACCCTCCTATTTGATGAGCACCTAAATTATCTCCACAAATTGCAATTACAGACCCTTTAATAGTGCCTCCCTCTTCATTAAAAACAATACCTGAAGATTCTAGTTTCTTTAGATCTAACAGCAATTTTTCACAAATTTTATTCAAACCGAATGTTTTAACATGCGATTCTGTGCACAGCAACGCCAGCATTATGTTGTTTATTTTAGATCTGTTATAGGTATTTAAGTTTCCAATCATAAAATAAATTGCTATAATTTTGTGTTTGGATTTAGCAGATCCTAGAGGATTGCACACTTCAAATGCATCAGTATAAAGTAGAAGTTCTATTCGCTTTTTTTGATAAAAAAAGTTATTGTTTTTATATAAAAACCCATCGGTGAAATCACAAAATTTCGAATAATTTGTTTCATGATTGGAGTTAAACTGTGATAAAATTGACGGGTCCAGAAATAAAGTCTAAGTGTTTCAATTATTGGAATGTAGTAGTAGAAACAAGATTTGTGGTAGTTATTCACACCCAGGTTTATTTTAATAGGCTTAATGTAATTTTCAGAGCAGAGCTTTTGTTTGCGTTTATAACTTGATAATGAATTGTGGGAAACTAAATTAAGCTGAGGAAGGATTGCTGCTAAAACTTTATGTTTCAGTTCATTTTGAGCATCGCACTGACTAAAAACATTTTCGATGGATTGACGAACAGTCGTTTCAAGTAAATTAGTGCATTCTAACAAATTATCGGCGATTAGAGATATTATTCTTTCTGGAATGTTATGTTCACATTTTAGATTGGTTAACAAAACATTAGTAACACTTTTAATATCAATCATATTGGCTAAATTATCATCGCATTCCACGAAGGGCCCAGGAAAGTTTGTAGATGTTTCTAATCTTTTTTCATAGTCATATGTGCTATATACTGCTAGATCTTGCACTCTGAGTGTACCTAACTCTAAATGATGGTTTGACTTTATGTTTGAAAATAATCTTATTTTATGTAAACTATTGATGTGGTTTCTGAAAGTTTTTTCATTTCTAAAGGGTTTCAGACACCCGCTAATTGGACAAATAATAGAATTGGCTTGCTTCAAGCGCAAGTGCCTTAGTAAATGTCGCAACAGTTCTTCGATTACCAAAGATTTATAATTACAATTTTTCAATTGACATTCCATGTACGTGCTATCTGGTTGTAATTTACTTTTAATTTTATGATGGTTTCTATAGTAATGAGACTTAAAACTTAAAAATTTTGAATACACTCTATTACAATCACTAAATACGCATTTAAAAATTGGATTTGAATCATTTTTATGGCATTTAATATGGAAAAAATATTTTTCTTCGTCATCACACGACACACTGCAATTGCCACAAACAAACATTTTTAATTTTTGCTTGGTAATACAACACGAATAATCAAATGATTTGTAAATCTCGACAATAACTCTGCAATGATCTAAAATTGAACATAAATTCGAAAGATTATCAGGTTATCAACATTAACTTTTTCCGTTTTATGTACATATTGAAAATTAAAAACTGTGTACTTCCACTAAATATAATTATTATACACAAATCAATTTAACATTTTTACACAATGGTATATCTACGTATACTTACCGTAACGTTTAACTATGTAGTTATTATGTTTTTAAAATAATTTAACCAAACTAATCCGCACGTTTTAATTTTTGATTTTATTAAACTATTTAACACTGAACCAGACTCTTCAAGAACTTTACACGATCTAATAAATACAATAGGACCACGAACATTACAGTTGACTTTTTCCCGTTAAATTGCTATATTAAACATTGTTTCTACGAAATTTAAAGAGGAAAGTAAAATTGTTTGATTTGGTTTACAAATATGAGTTACATTTCACGTAATTTTACATGCCAGTTGAAAAATACAGAAAATTTAAATTTTTACAGGAAAATGAACGTAAAAAAAATTGTATTATTGTGTATTATAACATTAAAATTTAAATTTATGAGACAAAGTTTATAAAATTTATATTGAAAATTCAATTTTTTTTTTACTGTGTGGTCCGCGTTTATGATGCCCCTAAACACTACAACAAATTATTTAAAAACTTATGTACAGTGACTCACAGCTTATTTGATCCAGTCGCATTTCCTTAACAAAATTGTAAATATCTCGTGATGTCTTATTTTGTTTGAAAAAAACTAAATGCCATTTGCAAGGTATATTTATTTTTATTACAAAACACAAAAAAAAAACAAATATTTCGAATGCATATCAAAATTATATTAAAAAGTTCCTTATTTCAACTCATAACCAACTCACAGCTTAAATGGTCCACTTCATATTATTGTTAATAAACTGGGTATTTAAGATATTAATACCAGGGGTGAGATGTTGTAACCATCACGTTTTTCGCTTCGATGCATTTTCGATAGAATAACGGTATTTTAGAACTAAATTGTTTTAAAATTTTATATTTTTAACAAAGAAGTACAGTTATTCTATCGAAAATGCATCGAAGCGAAGAACGTGATGGTTCCAACATCTCACCCCTGGTAGGATAGCCTTTCTGTTTTCTTTTAAGACATCGTTAAGCCTATTTGACATTGAACTGACCAGCTTGTGCGTGTACTCCGGAGTTATCTTCTGCCACTCTTCCCTTAAAGCATTTTTCAAATCTGTAACAGTTGAAATCTGGGGGTTTTAATTTCTCGTTTAAGCACAGCCGTTACATTTTCAATGACCTTCAAATCCAGCGATTGTGCTGGGGGTTCTATGATATGTGGGCAATTCCAAATGAGCCAAGTCTGCACAATCCCCCCGACTTATGTTTGGGGTTATTGTCATGATAGAACCGAAAATTCTCGTTGATGCCCAATTTAGTGGCACTTTCGATTACATTTTTTTATAAGATTTACTTGTACATTTCTTTATTCATATTTCCTTCTATGAAAGTTAAATTGCATATGACATTCAGTTTTTTTCAATCAAAATAAGACCACGAGATATTTACAATTTTGTTAAGGAAATGCAGCTGAATCAAATAAGCTGTGAGTCACTGTACATATATTATGACTTATGAGTTGTAGTAAGCCATGAGAATTTTTCGGTAAAAATTTTTTTTCCTTTAATAAACTTCAAAGCATGCTATGTTTGAAACAATATAAGAATGAAAATTAAATAAATTTCCTTAGGTTGGTATGGCCTACTAGAAATGTTTTGGACTAGAGTGGCTAAAGTCCGGGGTTCGATTGTGGTCAAGGCATTTTAGTTTTGATTTTCAATTTATACACTGCGCTAATTAAAAAACGTAACAGAAATTTTCTTCAAAAAAATACACAGATTTGAACGCTTGTATCTTGGTGAAATAACAATTTTGAAAAAAAAAAATTTTGTTTCTAGTTGAAGGAAATTTTGTTTTCTTTTCGATACTGGAAACCGTTTTATTTTATTTTGTTTTTTTATGACTTTTTTGAGTAAAACAAAAGGTGTCTAAAATTAAAAAAAATTTGGTGCTGTTTGAAACTGTAAACGAACTTGCTCGATATTTCATTCAAAAATCCAAATCGGCCATTTTATAGAGAATTTAGAAACCTTGCAAAATGATACTAGGAAAATTTCTGTGCGGCCTCTCCTTGTCGAGTTATTGCAGTTTTAGAGAAAACGTATCAAAAAGCGTAGAAGTAAATTTTTTTATCTTGTAAACTTAGCACTCTACGACAAAATGTTAAGTCACTTTAACACTAAAACTTTAACACACTAAAACTTCAATAACTCGACAAGGAGTGGTGGCACAGAAATTTTCCTAGTATCATTTTGCAAGGTTTCTAAATTCTTTATAAAATGGCCGATTTGGATTTTTGAATGAAATATCGAGCTAGTTCGTTTACAGTTTCAAACAGCACCAAATTTCTTTTTATTTTAGACACCTTTTGTTTTACTCAAAAAAGTCATAAAAAAACAAAATAAAATAAAACGGTTTCCAGTATAGAAAAGAAAACAAAATTTCCTTCAACTAGAAACAACAATTTTTTTTTGAAAATTGTTATTTCACCAAGATACAAGCGTTCAAATCTGGGTACTTTTTCGAAGAAAATTTCTGTTCCGTTTTTTAATTGGCGCAGTGTATTTTTTTGACGTGATAACGTCTTACACCGCATATTCAGAAAATTGACATGAAAGTTTTCCCTTGGTAGTGGGCAATCACTAATCAACTGTAAGCATTACCTTTAATTTAAATGTATGATTTCTTAGGTTGGTCCTTAGGCTTCAAGCCTCACACATAATATTATCGAATGATTTCACGCGATTTAAATCCTTCAACAACTGTAGTGAGAGAATGTCTTATCCGATTCGAGCCATTCTGAAATCAATTTTTGCATAAAGAAACAGTGGTGGTAAATTTATTTTAAATTAAATTAATTAATCTACACATTAATTTTAATTTAAATTAAATCTAATCCTTAAAAGCCTTTAGTCTCGAGCTATCCCTACTTGACTAAAAAATAACGATTAAAAAAATATTAAATGGCCAAATGGTGATTGTGGCAGCGGCCGATTGACATCAACATTATATATAAATTGTATCCGTCCTAGGACGGGCTGTACCCTCTAGTCACTTATATTTGGTCAATTATGTTGGGATTCCTGTTGGAATCATACGGTTTTTTAATTTCTATAATGTCGCAGTTGTCAAAAGTTTGATTTCGAAAATTTTTTATCCGAATTTATTTTCAATTTTGTTGTATATTATATAATTTTCCGGGTTGGCTATAAAATCTCAGTTTTTATAAATTCTGGAGAATGGGAAATTTAATTTTAAAATAAAAACCATGATTAAAACCGAAATTTTTTAAAACCGAGATTTTAAAACGCTCCCTAATTTTCCAAATTATATATTTATTTTATTTTTTCACCCACCAATTTTTATTTATTTTGGTTTTATTGCACTTTTATTTTATTTTTCCCACTATATCGAAATTATATTGGGTAAGTGTTGTAATCGCGAAAAAAATTTTGTTCCTGATTTTCACATTTCTCGACGAATTAGGTTACCAGGACTCCAAAACTCCGATCAGAAAACGCTCCTTCCAGTGGCACATTTTTATTATTTTTGTTTTGTCTCCCATTCTCACAAATATTGATAGTTTTGGTCAAAATTTTGGACAAAGATGGATTTTAGTAATAAGTAGTTTGTGTTAACTTTTAGGTCCATTCGAGTATATAATAGAGGGGTTGTGGAAGAGAAAACTGCCAAACTGATTTTCTCAAAAACGGGACCGACGATTTTTTTGTTATGTTGATGATAAATTTGACAATTCATCATCTACTTGTTCACAAAATTTGAAGTCGATTGAAGCATTGCGTGGGGGTCATTTTGACAAAAACGAGAAATTTAAATTTGTTTATCATTACCGAGGTAATGTCGAACTTTCCGAATAAATATTTTTCTACAGTTAATAAATACACTTTGAAAATCCTAGCAATTGTTCCCTAGGTGTCTTCAAGATAAAATGAATAGATTACCGTGTAATATGAAATTTACATTTCAAAATTTATCTAAAATACTTTGCTGTTGGCAAATAATATTGTTACATTTAAAAATAATTATATCTAATGAGCTTTTAAATATAGCAAGATATTCCCGTTTCTATAGAGCCAATTTACACATGCTTTCTTGCATTACGTTTCTCTGCTTTCAAAAAACCAATTTGCATTTACGCGCGTTTTCTTGAAACGTGATTCTTTTGAATTATTTGTCTATGTGTAAAAATATTTCCAGTATCATAGTATGCCACGTCGTCTCATACCTTGGTTTAGAAATAAAAATACGACCTTCGAAAATTTTATACAGCTTTTTGTTTGTGTTAGTGCAGAGAAACACAAGAATCACAAAAAAAATTTGTTGAAAAAAGAATCACAAGAATGTGACCTTCGAAATTAGTTTATAGAGAGAGGGGTAAAGAAACGAGGAAAGAAACTGATGCAAGAAAGTAGGTGATTGTCAAAAATATGCCCAAGGAAATTGTACTAGATGAGGGAATTTACTCTTCCTTATACGGTAGACAGACACAAAGTTAATCGCGATTTTCATTCACCCCGATTGTCAAAAATCGCGTTGTGAAAACGAAATAATCCAGTTATATGTGAAAACTGTGTAATGACAGTCGTCTGCCATTACACGATTTTCACCTAACCCGGATTATTTTGTTTCCACAACGCGATTTTTGACAAAAATGACAACTGAAAATCGCGATTAACTCTGTGTCTGTCTACGGTATTATACTGAATTTATAGCTCATTACAACGGAAATTTTTCATTAAGGAGACGCACTGCGACCAACCAAACAAGTTGGAAAGGTTCGTTAAACTGGAAATTTCGGCAGAAAGTGTAAAAGGTACTGGAAATTTCGTTAAAATGGTATTCGTTATAAAGAGATCTCACTGACTACCATTATAGATAATAAATCGAACTACTAAAGTATTATTGGTAATTTTCTAGTTATTAAAATGCAAGCTATATTACATACAAAGAGCACACAACAACCGACTGAGTAGCACATTGTGTATCTGCACTACTTTTAATAAAGAATGTCGTTGACTTCTAATATTGTAGATTAACTACTTCATATACTGAAATCTTTATTTTATACTTACACATATTATTATTCATGTGTTATACCAAACAGTATTTACAGACATGAGTATCCTGCGGTGTTGAAGTTGAATGCCCATGTTTCACACCCACATCAACAAAAATCAAACCAATAAAAATCAAAAGTTTTTATCACCAACTAATTTTTTCATTTTGTTTTTTGATACAAACTACAAACAATTTTTTTTTTTGTAGCAGATTTATCTCAAAATCTTGATTTATTGGTATTGATTTTTATTTGATTCGATGAATTTGCGGAGTTTTTGGTGGAATAAAAATACGGATAACAATGTAAAAGGCTTTCGAAAATTTATTTTAAGCCCTCTAATCTTACACGTTTTTAGCATAAGACTTAATAAAGATTTCAAGAAATTCGTATGTTTGTAAGCTTTATGGCAAATCTTAAACTCTTTACGATGTGGATTATCATATATTTATATTATGTATGTAGTATAGGCAAATTTATTAATAAGTGATTATAAAAACAAAATGTAAATCAAACATACTTCATGCAAAAATATAAACAGGCAGAAAATCCTATTTTTATTTTTTAATTAGGACTCCACTATAATCAAATAAATCTCCCGTTTATAGGATAATAATTAATGATGAAAAAATGAAAATTCGACTTCAACATTAAAAAAAAAACAACTGAAAAAAGAAACCAAACCCATCACGGTAGTAAGATTACAATAATTTCATTTCAACTTGGATCTTGATATTAGTGAACGAAGTAAATATTAGAACTCGTTTATGCCAAGCCTAATTAGGTATACCCGTGTTCGTTAAAAAAGTTAAATATAAAATCCTTTCATAATTATCCTTTCACAAATAATTTAGATACTTCGATGATTTTATAATGAAAGCATAAAGTTATATAAGTTTCATGAAAAAAGGAAAACAGCAAACTTTAATTTTATGGCATCATTTAATGTTTAAATAATGTTATGGCTGTTTTATATTATCGTCCCTCTAGTAATGAAACAGCGTATAAGAAAAATACTAGTTTTAAAATAATTCACACTTAAATGTTTTTTGAAAAACCTTTTTAAAATAAAATCGTTTATTTCATAGAAAATTAAATTTTCTATAAAATAAAAGATTTTATTTCAAAAAATATTTAAATGTGAATTATTTTAAAACTACTATTTTTCTTATACGCTGTTCAACTGTATTTGCCAACAGCGATTTTGGGCAGAAATGGCTACAAAATAAATTAAATTCGCCAAGCCATCGGCCACTACCAAGTACTACATCTCCGATGCTCTGTATGATTGTAGGTGATGAGGCATTCCGACTTAAACCAACCATATTGCGAACCTATCCCGGCAAAAACTTAAATAATAAAAAAATTATTTTCAGTTACAGGTAACATCATTACGGTTGTAATTGTTTAATACACAAAACTAAAAATTTCTATTATGTATTTAGGCTCAGCCGGGCTAGACGAATCGTGGAAAACGCGTATGGCATATCCTCACAAACATGGAGAATTCTGTTGATGTTAATACAGTGTAGTGAAGATCTCACTAAACTTATAGTGGTATATTGTTGTGTTTTACATAACTATTTACGTATCGCTAAAACGAATCAGTCAATTGTTATCAATAACAAGGAGGACGCCAATGGCACCATTGACATATCAAACTTGAAGGCATTTGATATTCGGGAAGCGTTTGCTAATTGGTGTATTGCTGAAGGTAATGTTCCTTGGTAGCATAATCATATCATGATTCAGGGATAATTTTAAAACATTTATATTAAATTATTCCTTTATTAAAAGTTAAATCACACAAATTATCAACTTTTCAGTAAATCTCATTTCAGTTTATTTAGTAAACAATTATATATTAAAAATTATCTATAATAGATAAGTTTTTTTTTATTTAAATTAAAGAATATTCGAAATTATTGTCGTTCGCCATGTCGTACTCCACGTAGTGGAATAATTCCAAAATTTTCATTTCTATAAACGAACGCTTTGGTTCGCTAAAATTCTCTAAACGCTTCACTAGGTTATCCAAAAACAATTTTGCGTCAGATGGTCGTGAATTCCCTCCCTCTAAGTCCTTTTCTAAAACCTCTAACTTTTTATCTTCTAATAAATTAGTCGACTGTTTTGGTTCCTTATGACCTCGTGTTTCTTTCGAAGTCGATATTGGGACTGTCAAATCAACACTTACGTTGGCTGCCAGATCTGGAATTGTATTTGTTACAGTCCTAGGAAGAACAAATTTTTATTAGTAAATACATAATTCATCCAATCATCGTTTTAATAACCCTTTCGAGCCGCTCTATCACAAATGTGAGGTACATAACAAAGGTCATTCAATTTTTTTTTTTGAGGGACGTCAAGACTAATCCGCACAATTGTTACATACATTTTTTACCTGCATTGCGATTAACATTTTTTTTATTTTATGTATGACGTGAAGATCAACTATCACAAATGTGATAGTAAATTCTTGTGTGCCCTGAAGCCGAATTTAGCTAGTTTCTGTGTCGTAAAACTCCGCAGTATTACTACTGAGAATACGTCACCTCAATTCCATAATGTAGTATCTAACATTTTTTCATAAAATGAGTTATATATTAATTCCCACTAATACTAACACGTTCTTTCCAATGCAATTAACAAAAATACGCTATCTCCATTCGTTTTTAAAATTTAAGCGCCAGATAATCGTATCTAACAGCCAAAGTGAGAAAAGTTTGCGGACACATAATAGTATCAGGCATTTACAACTAAATATCACAACGTTTTACAGAAGTATTTGCTTAATTTTCTATATGATAGTATGTACCACATACAATTAAATGGAAATGAGTTTTTAAGTGTTACCAAAACAAAAATATGAAATATACAGTTTTGTGGCATAGGAATTTTAGTTTAATAACGTATTTCTTAGTGACAGTAATGTTGTGATGTGATTATTGTGATTTTTTATTCAATTATATTAAATAAGTGGAGTAATTACATTTAAAAGAAATTTTAAAAACGTTCAATAAAATGGTAAAGGATTTAGTTGTGTAATACGTTATAGCAGTGTAGTCTAACATAAATAATTCGCTTTATTTTAGGATCACGAGTGTACTTTAAGTAGAGATTTAGAATCAAACGGTATTGGTGAGCCTTTTGTTTTAGAATCAAATGGTTTAGACAATACTATTATGCCGGATGGTATTAACTGTTTCCTAATTGAAATTCCGTATGTTGGAACTTCACAAAACGTGGTCTTACATGAAGTTGCCGAATTTATAGTAATTGACGAACTAGTAGACAACGTGACAGAACAGTTTGAAAATATTGTCAATATTAGCAGCAACATCGAACCGGATTTCACACCTCTTGTCGAAGAAACAGACGATAGTGATAATCAAGAAAATGTAATCCGAGATGAAATCATAAAAATCAACACTCGAAAGAGACTTCGAAATCTGAAAAGATGGAAAAAAAATATTCGAAAAGAAAAGTATCAAGCGGGCGAAAAACACGTAAACTCTGCCGGGAAACTGGTTAGCAAGAAGGAAGTGGTAAATAAAAAGGATTGTTGGAAGCATTGTAAATTAAAGTGTAGCACTAAACTTAATGAAAATGATCGAAACAAAATTTTTCTTAGTTATTATAAGTTAGACCAGCCGCTGTATTCTGAAAAAAAGTAAAAAAAACGTGGCGGGTAACTCGATGTTCTTTAACGTGAACGTTTCTTTTTTGTCAAATTCCTATTCCGATAAAAAAAACGTTCAAGAACATCGAAAAAACATAGAAAACTGGAAAACAGAAAAAATGTTCTGTCAAATTATGTCATTTGGTAACGATTTTAACAATATACACGTCAGTTTACGATTATAACAGGAAAAAATATGTCTTTTGGCAAACTGACCATTTTATGAAGCCCACCGAACTCATTATTTATTAATTCTAAATTATGTTGCATAATAAATAGTGATGGATTCACCGAATACAACAAAAAATTAAAATTCAGTAATAATAAAATTGCCGGATTGGCCGAACCGTGCTCGAATTTCTTATGAATTTTGTATACGAAAGCTTGGGACATAACATCGGCAAAAAATACCATAGTATCATTTTCAAAATTCTCTACCAACCAAATCACTTTAAATGATAGAAGCCCCGCCTACCTGTTTCATACTTTAGTTGAAAAAATTCTAAAAAATGCTACTATGGTCTTTTTTTCTGATACTATGGTATTTTTTTCCGATGTTATGTCCTAAGCTGAAATCGAAAAAAAATTCAAATAAATTGTTTGGTAATAAGACATTAACATTACATATTCGTTTACTTAGTTCAAATCATCGCAGTACTTCCTCTGTCCCGCTGTTTGCTTGTCTCTGTTGCGCGTCGCATTTTCTCTTGGCTGTTCTCTAAATTACTGTTAATTTAATTATGAAATTTTAAAATTTAACGACAACCAAATTATATTCGTTTTACTAATTCAAAATACAAATTTTTTGCTAAATTATTTACTTCTTTGTCATATAAATGAAAAAACGTTTCAAAAACCCAACCAAAAAACGTGGGTTTTTTTAACGTTAGGAACGTGAACGTTTTTCTTCGTTCAGAATAGGAAATAACGTTAATTTTGCGATTCACGTTTTTAATTGTCATAAAAAACGTAAATCACAAAGTTACGTTTTTTTCAGAATACGGCTGCAGGACCGAAAGTATGATTTTTTAATCAAATATACTAAAAAATCGGAAATAGCCAGAAAAACCAAAATACAAAAAACTAAACGGCAATATACTTTCAAATATTTTTTTGAAATTAAGGATCAATTTATTCAAGTATGTAAGGAATATTTCCTCGGTACACTTTCTATCAGCCAAACTCCAATTTACATGGCGCATTCAAAGAAAAAATTAACTGGTGTTGTAGAATCATCGAAAAGAGGGACACACAATAAAAATCGAATTTCAGATGACGACAAGGCTTTCATTATTAAACATATTTCATCGTTCCCCATAGTGGAATCACATTATTGCCGATCTTTAACGAGCAAGCAATATTTGGATTCAAACCTGAATATCAGTAAAATGTACGATTTATATAAAATTAAATGTGAAGAGGAGAATATAACTACACAGAAACCCAGCTATTATCGAAACATTTTCTGTACTAAATTTAATTTTGATTTTCACAAACCACGATCAGACCGCTGTGCAACATGTGAAATTTACACTGTTGCAAAGAGGAATAATAAATTAACCACAGAAATACAATCTACTCTAGACCAACACAACAAAATTAAGCAGCTAATGTACGAAACTAGGAAGTTGGACAAAGTGACGGACATTCCAATTTTATGTTTTGATTTACAAAATGTGTTAACAGTCCCAAAAACTGAAGTTGGGCCAGCATATTATTTATCTAAGTTAAATATGTATAACCTAACAGCTCATCTTTCGTCCACAAGGCAAGGTTACTGTTGTATTTGGACAGAATGTACTGAAGGAAGGTCAGGTAATGACATCGCATCAGCATTTTATCAAATTCTTCAAAGGGTTTTTGAAACATCACCATTTACTCGTCTTGTAACCTGGAGTGATTCTTGCGTGCCGCAAAATAAAAACTCGTACATTGCGGCCGCAATTCTTTACTTTATAAATGCGCACCCCGAAATTGAAGAAATCACGATGAAATATTCTGTGCCAGGACACAGTGCCATTCAAGAAGTTGACAACATCCATTCTCAAATTGAAAAAGTTTTGAGAAAATCGGAATATTATTCACCAATGCCGCTGATTCGTCTTCTGAAGCTGGTAAATCGAAAAGACCTTTCTCGATAATCCAGATGAAACCGCGAGATTTCAAAGACTTCGCTGAATTTTCGAAAGCAAATTATAATTTCAAGGACGTACCGTTTAGTAAACTCAAAATGATTCGGTTTACACAACAAAAATATACAATTCAGTATAGCAACGATTACGATATTTTGAATTTAACCAGAATGAACGTTCAAAAAAATGTTAGGAGAACAAACACTATAACTGCGACTCATGGATTATCTGAAGTAAAGATAGAAAGCCGAGTTAACCCCAAAAAAGCTCACGAGTTGCAGCAATTGTTTAATTTTATGAGTGAAGAAGATAAAGCTTTTTACCGTGTAATATTAAAGCTTGGTAAGAATATTTTTAAGAAGTTAATTAATATAAGTATTTAAGTTAATCATATTTTTGTTTTTTCAGATAAACCACAGAGAGATGATTTATGTGAAGACGCTTTAGAAAATGAGCCAACAAACAATATTGCAATGTCCACAGTTACATCAAATAATACTCAATCTACAAAGTTAACATCTCCACGGAATTCAACAAGAGGGACCAAGAGAAATTCTCAATTTCAAACAGCGAAGGGCAGAAAAATTAGGAAAATAGTGCCTAAAACCGCTTAATCAAAGTTCCTATTAAAAATAGTTGTAATGATTTACTTTTTAATTTTTATTTTATTGTACCTTGTTTTGTGATATACAATGTGAAATCATCTTGTGAAATAAGATTTAATTATAATTATATTTAATTTTTGTTAAAAACAATTTTATGAATTTAAAACAAATATATTTTTTACAAATAATTTTCTGTATAGTAGTAACTAGTTACGCACATACAATTTTCTTACCTAAAAAAATTACTCGTTTTTAGAGCCATATAATAGTAGTCATAATTTGAAATACATTTTTTTTTAAATTTAACAATTTTTTAAACTATTTTTTGTTTGAATATAGCAATTCCATTTTAATAAAATTTAGTTTAATCGGTGTTTTTGATTTTCAGAAAAATTAAAGTAATAAAATCACACTTCGAACTTTCAAACTCTGTTTTCTCGATTTTTTCCCATGTGCAGTTACTACATTATGGAATTGAGGTGACGAATCAAAGAGAGTAAAAACTTCATATAAAAAAAATTTCATTTGGTAAACAAACTTTCCCTGCGGATTGAAAAATTTTCATTTCGCGTCGTAATACTCTCAAAGGGTCTGCCCGCCACTGTCGAATACTGTGGTAATTATTTCCTCGTTGTAATTTTTGACATTTTAATGTTAAAAAAACATCCCTCTTCTATTTCTTCGCTGCTCGAATACTATTTATGTTTGACGTTTATTGTGAAAATGTGAATTGAATAATTTAACAGTTGCATATTTAAATTTCATTTATCTTGTTTTGATGGCTACACGAATTAAAAAAGGTTGAATTAAAAATGTACATCAAAACTGAATTAAAAATGGTGATTTTAGTATGAAGAATTGGAACCATTTTTAATTCATTTTGAATAAATAAAATCTGTATTAAAAATGTTGTTTTAGACAAAAAATCGAAAATTGAAAAAATGAATTAAAAATGGAACTTTAACAAAAAAAAAGACAATTTTATTTCATTTTTTTTTTAATTCATTTTCAAACTGAATAAAAAAAGGTCCATTTTAAATTCATTTTAAAAAATTAACAAAAAAAAAATTAAAAGTTCAATAAATTTTATTTTCATGTATTTTCATTAATGAAAGCAATAATTACAAACATTTAAATAAAATTGGAAATATTTAATTTTATATGAATTTTAAATTAAAAATTAAAAAATTGAAATTAGTTTTAAAATATTCTGGAAAATGGAGATCCCTAATTTAACTTAGAATTGTAGAGGCTAACGGCTTCGGTAACTCTCACGGGCACGCGGGAGGTCGCTTCGCTCCCCCCCGCTTAGCCCTCCGAGGGCTTTAGATTTCAACTTCGAGGGAGGTAGGAGCCGGGATAGGCAAACATGTCGCACTGCGTGCAGCACGTAGGAGCGGATTATATGGAATCTATTAATGACACTGCAACATTTTATATCGATCCCCATCAAATATTAAATAATTTATATCGATTAAATTTAATTTTTTGTCTAGAATTTTGTATTTTTTTTTATTGCTAAAAATTTTTTTTTCTGTTCCAAAATATTATATTTGTTGCCAATTTATTATTCTTGATGCTAATGTTTGTCGCCAAAAATTGTTTCTTGTATGCCCGTTTAAATTGTCCCTTTTTTAAACACAATTTTAATTCATTTTTTCTTAATTCCTTTTCAAAATGAAATAAAAAATGCATATGTATTTTATTTCATTTTTTAACGCATTTTTAATTTATTTTCAAAATGAATAAAAAAAGGCCCATTTTTACTTCAGCCTTTTTTAATTCGTGTAGCCTATTTTGATTATAAAAAGGGACGAATTATATAGCTTTCTTATTAATTCTAATTTAAATCTTATATTATTCTCTGGCTTGAGAACTTTCCAGATTCTTTATCGTTGTAGAAATTTATGATATTAGGCCAATCTTATCATAAGTCATTAATTGCGATAAAATCAGAAATTTCCTAAAGGTTTGAAATCTATATTTTTTCTTTTGAGAAATAGCCAAAATTGTACCAAGTAAAGCCATGGTTCGACACAAGACATTGACCTAATATATTTGTTGGATAGCCTTATAGTCATAGAATGGTCTTAGCATTAATGCGAAAGGTCAAAGCAGCAGTTGCAGAAATAATCCATAAACTCGATTTTATGGTGGATCACTAAATAAAATTCATTTATTTAGTTTAGATTTTTATTATCTTTGATATAGTATTAATTCATTTAAATTAAATTTGATAAAATCTAAATTATACAATTTTATATTTAAATCCAAGCAAACATTAATTCTTTCCTTTCCTTCAAATTCTACCATGGTGTGGGACTGTGGTAATTTGAATGAGTGGGTTTTATGGTGTGTTTTACATCAAAAAATACAATGGGGAAATTATTACCACAGTATTCGAGCAGACCCCAAGATTGCAACCTCAAAACAATAAATTTACAAATTATTGGTGCTCATTGTGTATGTTTCGCTCAATTGCGTTTTGCTAATTAAGATTGTCCGCCATTTTACAACAACAACAACAAAATGTTGTAATAACTTTTATAATTAAATTTTTTTTATTTCATAAATTATTTAAAATAAAAGTAAGATACAAATAAATTTTGGCAGGATTTAAGAAAAAAATTATTTGGAAATAAATACATATTTCGAATTGTGATCGAAATGTAATGGAGGATTTTTTTTCGCAAGCATAACATGAGTAACATCAATCAAATTGATACAAAAACATTTCTGCTAAGACAATAATAAAACTAATGCACAATAACAGAAAAATGACGTAATATTGTACTTCACCTGAAAACCTAAAATCTATAAACTAAAAATCCATTCTCAATCATCAAAGCGCGATAACTAAAATGTTACTGAAATGAATTTATTTGTGTCGCTTTGACATAAATATATTGAGCGAACGTTTATTTGGAGATGGTTGCTCAGTTTATACCAATTCGGCTAACTTCATTTCAAACTGCAGAGTAATACTGCGGAGTTTTACGACACAGAAACTAGATAAATTCGCCTTAAGGGACGCCTAAAACAATATTTCGCTATTATGGCGGAGGAGATCGAGGAGAAAGGCGGTAAGAGATGTAGAAAGTGAAATGCGTTGTAACAATTAGGTGGGATATTGGTCACAATAGATAATTGACATAATTTTTGATTTCATAAAGTTTGTGTTTTATTTTTTTCTATTCTCGAATGGTCCACAGCAACGCTTCGTCCGGCTGGAGAATTATAAAAAGACACTGGCACTGTAGAGGATTATAAAAAGAATTCTTCTTTTCTAGGCTTTTTAGTAATAAATGTTTAATTCTTTTTACACTTTCTGCCGTAGGCACTTGGCGAAACACACTTAATACACACATTTTTAAAATTTTTTTAAAAACACTTGTTAAATATTTCGCAAAATTACAAAAGGTTTAAAAAATCACTCGATCGATTTCGGCTTATTAGGCCATCATCAGGAGTATCTACTCGCTCGTAGATACTCCTGATGATGGCCTAATAAGCCGAAATCGATCGAGTGATTTTTTAAACCTTTTGTAATTTTGCGAAATATTTAACAAGTGTTTTTAAAAAAATTTTAAAAATGTGTGTAAAATGTTTAATTGTTTTATGTGGAATTTTTATATGAAAAGGAACTCATTTTGGAAATAATTTTCATTATGCTCAGAAATTAATTAATATAAATATATTTCTTGCTATTCATCGGTAAACCCGCTTTTTTATTTTAAACTTCTGCTTCGTTTTGGCCTTCAAAATTCTTCTTTTACTTTTCTCCTGATGAATTTAAGATAAATTGACTGGTACGTTTGCGATGAGGTATTGTATTTTTTTTCTTCCATCAGCAATAATTTATTTCTTCATTATTGATATTACAATTAATTCCTGTAGTAGATGAGACACTAAATCTTCGGCATTTGCCCCCTCTACCATTGGAATACCGTGAATTTATGCAGGGTTATGTTGAATAAATTGTTTTAAATATTCAATTTTCGTCTCTATCCAAATCATTACGATCAATTTTGTCTCATTTTGCTACTCGGTAAAAACATCTACATTGATATTGATTTTACCATCATCCCTCAGTACAGAGGGACAATTAATCTGCAAGCATTTCACCAGAGGGAGAGAGAAGTTATTTATCGTAAATAATAAAATAAATCAAATTTAACTTAATTTGGGGAGTACCATAAGTTCTTATTAACCCTATGGTAGGGGAACTTATTCTTAAGAAATGCTGTCGCAACAAAATCTATTTTATTCAGAAATATATAAAAGTGAACAATATTTTAAATATTTATGAACTTGAATTTTAAAAATTCGCTAAGATAAAATACAAAGAAAGATTTTGTTTTCTATTTACTTGCTAAATAATATACTATTTCAATTCTCTTCGATTTTAATTTAAATCTTGATACTTATTAGAATTCAGTGCCACATTCTTCTGGCAACAAATGATTCAAGGTGGTGTCATTTGATTTGATTGGCATTGCTTTATGCTCATGTTGACGTTTTTACTAAGACATTAGTTCTGTTTACACCGTAAATATTTGTACGGCAAACTGTTAACTAATTATTTTGGTGGTAAAAAAAAAAAATTAATTCCTAGCCTGTTAAATTGAAGTAAAATAAAAAATAATAATTCATATTCTGTCGAGAGTTTGACATCCTGTTTGTGTATATACAATAGATATAACCTCATGCAATTTGTATTTGCATGCAGATATATGTATGTATCATTGAAATATTTGTTTTGTCTCGTTTTACTAAACAACTACCCCAAAATCAAGTAAAACCTAACTCAACCTAGCATAATTTTGGGGTGTCATATATTTTAGTTGCTCAATTGCTTTGAGCGAGTTGTTCGTGTGTGGCAACTAAATCCGATTAAATTTTTCTTTTGCTTCTTTGCATTGATAAAAACGGAATACGATTTTTTGGAATTTTTGTTGAATTTGTTTTTTCCATTGCAACAGCTGACTGAATATTTATTTTTTGAAATAATTTGTTGTTTTACGTGTTAGCGTATCATATGCTAATGATATTTGGGAAAATCGCAATAAGAATTAAATAAAACCAATTTTTCCAATCGGGAATTATTTATAATGGAATTAGCAATGGATTTTATACTTTTTAAAGATGAATCGACAGAATCGACTAATAATAGATATGGTAGACCCGATTTTATAGTGGGCGTTGTTCGAGTCCGCCACAGCAATTAATTGAAATTAATTAATTTAAAATCAAATTAATGAATTAGGTAAGACTTTATTATTATTATTTTTATATTTTATTATAGACTCTGTAGATTTCATGAAAAACGAAATAATTTACTGAAGCAAATTTGAGGTCTTAAACACAGGTGAAAACATATACATTAGATTAGGTTTAGGCATATGCATGATTAAGATGTATAATTTGTTTGAGTAAATTATTTCGTTATTCGTGAACTTTTGTATTTTGTTCAATGTTGTCGATCAACCGATCCATCTTTGTAAGCTTAGCCCGTTCTATTTCGAGCTGCTACTCACGGTAATCTTTTAATGCTCTTTTCAACCAGGCATACTCGACAAACATACTGACATTTCTGCTGTATTTAAAACTTCACTCAATTTCACTTCACTCAGCCTTACGCAAATGCTTTAAAAGTGTTTTATGATCGATATTTAATTCCTTAGCAATGTTATGGCTGCTTATGTGTCGGTATTTTTCGATTTTTTGTAAGGTTTTATCGACTTTTTGATTGATTGGTCGACCAGAGCGAAGTGCATCTTTGACATCGAAATTTCCTGAATTTTCCCAATTTCAAACGCGCTGCACCTTTCATAAGCGGTATTTTGTTGAGAAAAATGTAAATAAATTTAGTTTTGATTTATTTTTTCCTCTTTTCTTTGATAACTACTATTTTGATTATACGAGTAATAAAGACATTTTTTGTGTAATTACTGTTGTACCTTTGTTCAGGAAATACGGTTAACGTATCGTTTTGCGCATAATTCGTTTTTATTATTTAATTTTGCAACTTTACTTCAGATTCGTAATCAGCCACCCAAACAACCATGAAAATTCTCAAGTTAAACTATTGCTTTAACATGTTCACGACCATAGGACGCATATATGCGTCCTACAGTTTTCTCCATAGACCAGGGACTATATATGTGTCGCACTTTTTTATGCAAGTAAAATATTATAGTTTCCATATTGGTTTACAGATTCTCTTGAATTGTTTTTCCTTTTAAGGGAAGACTCGTATATATGTGTCATATTACTAATAACGCCCACACCCCACAAAACTGATAAATAAAACATTTATTCTACCATTAGGCTTCAATTAGCTCATTTTGTGCAAATTTATCATCTGGTTTATGGCTACCCCTAGCCACTTCGGTCGTGAACGTGTTAATATCAGTATTGGTAAATAATATTGCTTCTATTCCTTTTACGCTTCCACTATGTTTTACATTTTATGTTTATCGTGTTTCTATAACTAGACTTCGTTTTGGGCTGTAACTTGTTATAATCCTGTTTTGCCAAGATCATGTAGTGGCAGATTGAGAAAAATAACTAGATAAAATGTGGGAATATCTAAATAGGGATCAATTGAATTTTTTTTTAAATTTTGCTGCGGTTAAGCTACAAATTTTACTGTATATACCAGCAGGACAATTGGACGATAAATGATAGCAATTACAATTTTACAGTTTAACAAGTTTCAATTCAGTCGCGCGTAGAGGCTACACACATCGTTTTTATGTTATTTACCAATCATCGTTTTTTATGTTATTACCATTAAAATCGGTTAAGGAATAGCAAAGTTCTATAATAATTAGCCATATTTCAGAACTTCATCCAGAAATCAATTTAGAATCCCATTTCCATTGCGAATAACAAATTTCACTAAAATCGTTTAGGGAATAGCCAAGTTCCATCCTAGTTGGCTATATTCCAGAACTTCACCTAAAAATCATTTTAGAATCCCATTTTCATCGTATATGTCGAATTGCATCACAATCGGTTATGGCTGAGATAAACTCGGCACGACCGACGGGACTAAGTAAAAAAAAAACTGTTAATCTTTGAAATTTTGTAACTAAACAACAACCAAAAGTTAAAATTCAATCATATTTTTGTTAATCGCGTCTGAGTCGCGCTAAGAATGATTGCTTCAGTATACATTTTTTTTTACTTAGTCACGTCGGTCGCGTCGAGTATATTTCAGCCATTAAGATATACCCAAGTTCCATCCTAGTTGGCCAAATTCCAGACTTTCCATAGCGAATATCAAATTTCCCTAGGCTCTTCCTTCAAGTCCC
The DNA here is from genome assembly GCA_963556165.1 of Tipula helvola. Taxonomy (NCBI): domain Eukaryota; kingdom Metazoa; phylum Arthropoda; class Insecta; order Diptera; family Tipulidae; genus Tipula; species Tipula helvola. The sequence continues at coordinate 178,029,055 of OY744481.1, read as the reverse complement.
TGGTTAAGGAAAAGCCAAGTTGAATCGTAAGTGGCCATATTCCAAAAAATCACATAAAAATTATTTCAGAATTCTTTTTCCAAGACATATATCAAATTGCATGTCTAGTTTGTTCAGAAATGTCCATGGTTTATCTCTAAGCCCTAATTCACACGTCTTCTTATAGAGGCATTTCGTTTTCTATGGCACAATTGTTTTGTCCTCTCAGTCCTCTCAGCCTTTCGTTCGTTAAGGGTTGAATTATGCAGGCCCTCCAGAAAGACCCGTCGATGGGAGGAAAAAGGTAAGGTTATTTATAACGAAATTAAAATTGTGATGTAAATAAAGTAATTTGTGATAGTAAAAGTGCTCTTTTAATTTAAAATTATTACATGTTTCGTACAAAATAAATTTTGTTGCAGTTCTTACGATTTGAATGGTACTAGCACCTGTTTATTTGTCTGAACTAAAACTTTAAAATAATGACGCAGTTTGCTTAGATATAATAATAAGTAAACGTGCTTTTAGAAAATTTATTTTTAATAATTTTAATAAAAATGTTTAATTTAAAAATAATTATGTGACTTGCAACTAAAATAAAAATGATTTTCGATATCGATTATTTCATAGTAGCTATTTTCGATGTCGAAATTCTCGAAAAAAAAACGCTATCGAAAATTTCATAATAGGTCCCCTGGGGTGGGATGTTGTAACGTCACTTTTGGTCGAATTCTATGGAGTTTATGTCTTTTTGTTTTATTGGTTATATATAAACACTGAATATATATTATATTTAATTATTTATTAATACATTTAATGAATATTATGCAGGTGTTCTTATTTGTATCGTCGCTTGATGGTTGACAGACTCGCACCCTCCATGCCGTTTGTAGTTCGTACAGTCTACACAATAAGTATGTGTACAACAGTACAGTGCATAACATCTGCAATGCAAATTAACAAATTAATTCAAGTTCAATATCATTTAGTTAAAATAAAATCCTTGAAACGGGATGGTGGTTTGACTTCTCTCCGAGGACGATTTAAACAAGTCTGTGGTGTTTCCATATTGACCACAATTGATGGTTGTTCAACTTCAGAAGACGTCTGTTGATTATTTCCTTCTATTGTATTTCCTTCGGTATTTCGAGTAGAATCCAAAATGCTATTTGCTGAACAGCTTGGAAGCGGCAGTATGGTAACCGAAGTTGATTGTTTATGATCCTCAGCAGAGTGCGGTTTAATATTCACACGATCTCGGCAATACGCAGATCCATTAACATTAACTACGAACGATCGGTCTGAGAACCTTTGTTGTACCGTTCCCCTCGACCACAACTAATCTTCTGTTGGATGTATTTGGACTACGACAGGCTGTCCTACTTCCAGAAGTGGTAGCTGTTTTGTTTTTTTATCGTAATGATACTTATTTATTTGTCGTTGATTTATTATTTTATCTGAAACATTTGGAATGACTTCTGGTTGAAGATTTTTGATGATTGATGGAATTCCGGTACGTGTTTTTCTTGCAAAAAGTCGTTGAACTGGACTGGAACCTATTTTGTTGGGAATATTCCGAAAATGTAATAGGGCATACCAAAAGTCCTCTCCTGTTTCATTTGATTTTTTATGATTCGTTTTGCGATTTTAACCGCGGCTTCTGCTTTGCCGTTAGCCTGTTGATGGTAAGGCGCAGATGTTATATGCGAAAATCCCCATTTGTTTGCAAATTCTCTGAATTCACTGGATACTGTCAGTACTGTCTCTGGAATATCATGTCGACTGAAATTTATTTTGCACATTTTTATCGTCGAATTTGGTTTCAAATCATCTAAATCAGAATAATGGTCGACGGTTATCAGAAATTTGTGCGCCTTTCCTTTGATATGTTCAAAGAAAACATCCATTGATACTACTTGAAACGGATAGTTGGGAACTTCATGCGTAAGCATTGGAGGTTTTATTTGGGAATCGGAATATTTGACACAGGCGAAAACGATCGCGAACAGTTCCTTTTCTATCTGCGCATAGTTTCTATCTGTAGCCGTTAGTGTTCTGGAAGTATAACAGATAACCGTGTCTTCCTGGAACACTGCAGCACCCAAACCCGTACTGCTGGAGTCGCATTCAATTATGATTGGCTTTATATTGTCGAAATAGCCTAATTTTCTTATGTCCGACACTAAGGACTTAATCTTCTGGTATTCGTCTTCCTCCGACTGAGTCCACTTCCATGGAGTGTTTTCATGAATAAGTTCACGTAATGGTGTAAACTGAGTATTTAAATTTCCTATGTATCTGGATAAATAGTTAACCATACCAATAAATCTTTGTAGGTTATTTTTATTTGAAGGTGTTTTCATTGGCCATAATTTTGGATTCGTCGACTTTCACACCTTCCTTACTTAACACGTGTCCAAAGAACTTAACTGATGATTGACACAAAATGAGTTTTGAGTTGTTTAACTTAACGTTGTATTTTTGGAGACGCATGAATAAATTCTCGAGATTTCTATCATGATCGGCTGTCGCTTCTTCGACTGTATCTCCTCGACCAAATATTAATAAATCATCTGCGAGTACCTCTACGCCTGGAAGATCGCGTACGAGCATCGTACGATGTTTTCATCTGGAAAATTTCTGGTGCCGATGTAATACCAAATGGCATTCTTAACCATTTATATCTTCCGAATGGTGTCCAAAAGCATGTTAATTTGCTACTTGCCTCCGACAGTTGCACTTGCCAAAATCCTTTTTTAGCATCGCAAGTGGAAAACACTTTAGCCTTGCCTAACTCTGGTAGGACTTCATCAATTGTCGTGAACTGATAGTTGGGTCTTTTCAAAGCTTTGTTCAACGGTATAGAATCTAAACATATTTGAAAAGAATTGTTACGTTGAACTATTAAAATGTTACTCACCCAATCAGTGTGATGCTCTACACGTTCAATCAGCCCATCCTTAACCAAGCCATCTAACTCAGTCTTTAAACGATGACGACAAACGCATGTTGAATGACGGGTTTAATGCTTTCGCCGGGAATTGTACCATATCCTTCAAATATATCCGAATATTTGTTCACTATTCGCTCTGCATTCGCTTTTGACCTATGATTGTCTGTAGTTCTTTCCACTGCGGAAATTCAAAGCAACATTTTCTATTTCTACTTAGATTGATGATTATGGATTTATCACTCAAATTTTTTTGTTTAGTGATACTTTAACGAAAGGAAAAGTACGCAACAAAAAAAGATCGCAATAGAAAAAGCGTAATCAAAAAACGAAATCGATTAAAATTGTATTCTTGAAACAAGAGATATAAACTCTATCGAATTCGAATCGAAAGTGATGTTACAACATGCCATCCCGTTTTTGAGAAAATTGAAAAAAAAAAAAATATTTCGGCAGCCATTTTGAAGGAAGAAATAAGAGATGGAATTACTTTTATATTTTTCTTAGGCTGTTTTCCAAACGGATACTTATTTGTGGCCCCTGTCTAATTCAAATAAGAAAGCTGGCGAGGTGACTTATTTTCTATCTCTTTCTTACCAACAAATCTAATTTATATTGTTTAAAAAAAATGTTTCGGTAGTTTTATGTGGACATTTCAATTTATGGCTCTAGATGTGGCCAAAAATATTTATGAAGGAAATGTACGGAACTGATATCCCAAATCACCGATTATTAAGTGAATTTGCACAATACAAATGTTTATGGTACGACCACACAATTCCAGTATTCTATATGGTCGGAGGTTTATTATAAATTTCACAATGTTAATCATAAAATATTGGGGCATAAAATCCACCACCACAGTAAACTCACAAAAATTATTTATATTAAATTTGCACGGATTTTATTATGCGCGAATTTATAGAAATTTGAAACTCGAAATTAGTTAATCAGAGTGTCATTTGTCTTTTTTAGCTGCGGCCATATTTGAGATGTTAAAACCATCGAAAATATGGACAAGTTTTTCTCGCACGAGCGGTGTACAGAAAAAATGAAAATGAGCTAAAGTTTGCTAATATTCCTATTAGTTGTTGATATCGACAAAAGATGGTGGTATAGATTTTCAGTGTTGTATTAAATGTGTTCGAAAATTTATTTAATACAAAATAGTGAGCACAGATACAAACCAGAATATCTGTGGTTTTTTTGAGAAACTAGTTAACTGCAAAAAGACCATTTTTGGGAAATTGCATTTGAAACAAAAATGACTATAATTCAAATAATTTTGAAAAATTTATTTATTTTGTTTGTATTATCAAATTAACACGATGGCAGAAATCAATTTAAATAAACATATTATGTAAAACCAGTTTTGTTATGCTGTAAAATGGAAATATATCAGAAATCCTGTATTTTTTTTCGCTGGCGCTACATCCCATAGAGGGATTTGGCCGTTTCAAGATGAAGTTTCGTAATCGTTTTTTCAATGGATAATGAGTGATTAATTCATTGATCCTACATTAACCAGCCGTGATTTTTTCATCACCCGCCGGGAATCGAACCCGGGACCTCCGGGGCTTAAATAAAGCAAGCATGCTAACAACTGTGCCACCGGGGTTGAATGATCAACATAATAACCATCTTCGTCTGATGATCTAAATAATTCATTAATAGTATCCATAATAATATTATTACCGACGTTGCTACATTTACAAAAATTACGAACGTGTTTTATTAACAATATAAAACAAAATTTAAAAATGGGGTTATGAAGAACACAATATTTTTTTTAAATCACAAGAATTTTAATATATTATGTGCAACTTACGGTTTACTAAAGAATAAGATTATGTTTATTATAATTAAATTCAATAATATTTATTTCTTTTATACCCACAAAAAAATTGAACACATCACCATTTGCACAAAAATACTAATAATAAAAACTATAAAAAATGGCGAAGTATAATGCTTTTTGTGCATTGGTGTCGATAACGAAGCGGTTTTTGAAGACATTTTCAAGACAACCAAAAGACATGTTACCATTCCTTCTATTTCCCACCGATAGGAGCGCTTTAAATTACATTACGTTTGTGTCTCTAGTAATATACTGAAGACAACCGCAAGACATGTTGCCTAAGAAATTTGTCTCTTTTTAACCAGTGTAATTTCATATTATTTTCTCTATCCCAGACAAGCACAAGACTTGTTACCAAAGACAAAAAATTTGCTGGGATGTCTTTTGGTTGTCTTGAAAATGTCTTCAAAAACCGCTTCGTTATCGACACCAATGCACAAAAAGCCAAATAAATTATAATACCCTATAAAGGTCTTCGCTGTCAAAAAACGGCGATAGATAGATTAAATCTTAAGATGGCACTAGTAGTTTTTTTTAAATTTTTTTTTTGTTGTATCGAAACAAAAATATAAACAAAAGCAAAAAACACATGTTACCAATAACAACCACCAGACATGTTACCAATAACGACCACCAGACATGTTACCAATAACGACCACCAGACATGTTACCCAAGACATCTTGTATACATGTTACCAATAACGACCACAAGACATGTCTTTGAAGACTCTTCGTCCCAAATACATGGAGTTGTCTTTTGAATGACTTGGGTTTGTTACCATAACAAGTCTTGAGTTTGTCTTGCATGTGTTACTTAAGACACGTTTGCTGGGTTATTATAACAAGTTCATTGAAAAAAAAAAATTATTTAAATTTAACTAATATAGTAATAACTTCACTTATCTTTTTATTTAATAAAAATATTTATTTTTTTGAAGCAGTTATTCACTTTCAATAATTTTTTTTGGGGAAATTAAGGGAAATTTGGAAAATTTGGCAAAGTTTTCTGAAAATTTTCACAATTTTAGGATGATTTTCATTCATAACTCAAAATCGATAAAAATGCAGTAACTAGTTTCTCAAAAAACCACAGATATGTTAATTAATATTTTGCGGTTGTCACTACTATACTGAAAAGAGCTGTTCAAATACAATTATAATTTATAGTCGGATGGGTTAAATTTCGAACAATTGTAGGAATGATTGAATGTAATAAACGAATTACATGAGTGAATCACTACAAATTAAAACATTATAAATATAAATAAACAAAAAATTAAACTATGCACAAAATGAGTAAAAGGAAAATGAACAATAGCCGCTGTAAGTATAATTCAATTAACATAATTTCCTTGAATGTTTTAGATTAGAGGTTATGTACATAAAAACATCAATTTAAAACAATATTTTTGTCCATGTACCCTGTTTAAGTACATATTTATTATATTTTAGGGATCGATGATGAAATTAATGCTATAATAGAGGCTCGAAATGCAATGAGTGATGAGTTTACAAAAAAAAAACAAGTCAATACCATATTATCTGGAAGTAAGTTTTACAATTATTATTTTTGCTTCATGTGTCGTAAGTTTCCGTTATTTATTTTAGAATGATACAATCCTCACGGAGTGAATGCAAGAATGCTCCAAGAAATGGCACAATTTAATGGACACGTTTCAAAAATTAAAGGATCCGAAAACGGGAACTTCTCCAACAAAATCAAATGCGTCCAATTGGATATTATTTGACAAAATTAATGATGTAATGGGTGCAAAACAAAACATAACACCTACAGACATCATTGACAGTATAAATTATAATGCAATCGACAATTTAATTGAATATGTCCCTTTAAATCAAGAGCTTGATGATGTAGATCAAGTAGATCAAAGTTCATCGTCCGCAAATGAACACCCATCGACATCAAAAAGTGTTTCTCGACCACCTAAAAAAAGGCAAAGTTTCGCAGACTACATAAAGGAAAGGGACCATAAAATTATGCGTTCTTTAGAAAGAAATAATAAAATAATTAAAAAGTTCGTGCAAAATTATTTTCCAGAGGTGGACATATCCTTCTCTGAGAGTGATTAACGTACAGAAAGGCCGTCCTAATCGTATCCTATCTAGTAAATTATTGTGATATAAATTTAATTAAAAAACATAAGTTTTCGTTATATTTATGTACCTACATATATTTATTTGTTTTAATAAGACTGAAAAAAAAAATTTATTTTTATTATTTATTAATGTGAATTAAAAATTGATTTTTTTATAACATTTTATTTAAATGAAATGAATACATAAAAATAAAATTTAGTTGTTTGACATCTGATACATCTAATGGGGGATAATTGTCGTTTTGAAATTCGGTGTCTATATTAATTAAATCACTTACATCCAAAGATATATTATGTAATAAGCAGCAAACTGCAATCACCTTATTACAATTTTTCACATTTAATTCTAAAGATCTAAAAAAAATGCATCTCCATCTAGTTTTCATTTCCCCAAATGCTTGCTCTATCGCTATTCGACCCTTATTATGGAGATAGTTGATTCGTTTTTGCCGATCATTCAACCTTCGATGTTCCTTGTATGGGGTTATAATTGAGATGGGTTCTAAGGTGAGCTGATATGCACTGTCACCGAGCAAAAAGCATCCTTGTGCTGGATTTATTTTGATATGTAAATTTGGCTGTTCCTTAATACCCTCTGGTCATGTACCGATCCTGGCCATCCAACGTAGATATTGAGAAATTTATGTTTAGCGTCACAGACAGCTAAAAGAAATAAATATGTTTTTTTATAGTTAGTTTTAAATTTAAAATTATAAAGTCGAACCTTGTAATTGAATGCTGTAATCTAGTTTTCTACAAATATATGCGTCGTGTTGATTTGCAGGGTACTTTATTTTAATATGTGTGCCATCAATAGCACCGACGTCTTTATTAAAAATTGAGGTTCCTGCCCGGTTCCCAAATTTCATGCCCACGATATTATAGTCTTCACGAGCAGGAAACACAATAATTTGTTTATTAAAGTTAAAAATAAGTTTATTGTCCGCTGTACGATGTTGTATACAGATGTTATAGTAATATCGAATGCCGTACTCACTACCCGATAACTCGTGCCACATGCCAACCAAAAAAATGGAGGTGTGGCCAACACACGACTTTCTTTTACGAACAGCGAATTTTGAAAAACTTTTATAATTCAAATTTCCCGCAAACTTAATTAAGATTGTTTTTATTATTTCATGTTTTCTGTAAATTGTATATTTTTGAAATATTTGCAAAATAAATTTTCTGTTTTACGGAATCTGGGAGCTGGGAACTGGGACCCCAAAATTTATGTAAAAAATTTAAACATGAAGTTTCAGTTTGGTTGCTTAAACCATTTGGACTACAAATTGACAGTCATATGTATATACCAACAGACACCACTTCAAAACTCAATTTTTTGAACTCATTAGTACACACGTAAAAGAAATAAAAGGTGATATTTATGAATTTAAATTTTTTCTTTTAATTTTTTGGAATTTGTATTAGTGATTTTTTGTAAATCTTATACTTTTTAAAATATGTGCAAAACACATTTTCGTGCCGAGAGTGGCCACTTCCGGTTGACCGATTTGGCAATTTAACATACATGTAGGCTAAATATTTTTATAACATACAGTACGTCACTGAAGTGTGCAAATTAATTATAATTAGCATAATTGGGCTAATACACACAATAATTAAAATGACAAATGCAAGAACTGCGAAATATTTTTGCAATTATAAAACGATATATATACTTAAGTATTACAAACCCTAATAAGTCGTTAAAAAAGTTAAGAAACATGAAAAAATGATCCACATTCAATTATGTAATATTTGCATTAAAAACCGGAAGTATGTCATTGTAGTGTGCAAATTAATTATAATTAGCATAATTAGGCTATATATACACATATATGTATTTATGTGTTGGCAAAACAATATTTAATTTTTTTTTTATAAAATTTTTAAATTTTTTTTAAATTTTTTTTTTTAATTTTTTTTAAATTTTAATTTGTTTATTTTTATTTTTTTTTGATTTTTGGAAACATTTTGTATTAGTAATTTTTTGTAAACCTTATACTTTTTAAGATATTTGCAAAACAAATTTTCTGGCCCAAGGGAGTGGCCACTTCCGGTCGACCGATTTGAAGTAAAATTCACTGGGACCTCCCAATTTATCCAAAAAGCTTAAATCTGAAGTTTCAGTTCGATTGGTTAAGCCATCTTGGCTGTAGAGAGGACACAGACTGACAGACAGACGGACAGACAGACGGACTGACAGACAGACATCATTTCGAAATCCACTTTTTCGGACTCAGGGGACCTCAAAACAGATAAATCTTCAATAATCTCAAGGTCGAAAATTTTCATGATTACTATACTTTATTTTACTTACGTAAAAGAAAGTAAAAGTGTAACTCCTATTTCTATATTCGCATTATATCCGTGATGTTTGGCTGAAGATAGGACTATTAATTTATTGAAAGCTGGGTTCGATATTTGAAGGTTTGTTTTATTAATCCATCGTCCCTTTTCAACACCACATCAACCATGTGACTGTTTTTTGGTTACAATATTTAAGGCCCTGTAATTATTTAAATAATATAATAACTTACACAAGAGTAACATGCAAATTACAAAATAACATGCATCAAAAATATTTACCTTTCGCATTTCCCGTTTCTCTACTAGTTCAAGCAATTGCTGATCATTTTCAATTAATTTAGGACAAAGCTTGATATTTTTATTAACTAAATAGTTTAAAATAATAAAACTTCTTTTTCTTTCCATTTTAACACTATTAATTTATTTCGTTTTTAATCTAAAATATATCTTTAAAAAATCTCTTGAATTGGCACTAGAATTTTAGTTGTTTTGATGCAGCTGTCAAAATAAGTATAAGATAAATCAATTGGAATGACTTTACTTACTTATTTAAGATGGCGGCGAAATAAGTATCGTTTGGAAAACAACCTTAATCCATATTATCCTACCTTTAAAATAAGCCTTAATTCGCAAACTATTACATCCAGTTTCTAGTGCAATAACAACAAACTTAAGTTCCACAAATTTTCTAGAACATAGAAATCAAAAAAATAAATAATGGCTCGATTACAGGTATTGAATTTTTGGTTTCAGGTATTATTTACCAAATGTATAAGACCATGGCTACGAGCCATTTTGTGTCTATGCCTGGTCCTACTGGACCGCCACCTAAACCTAACCTAACCTATAAGACAATGTTTTATTACAACGTTTTATTTTAAGCTGCTAAAAACTTCTACTGAGAGTCCTTGTGTTTACCACGTAAAGACATGTAAAGGAACAAATTCAGAAGCGATACCTTCAAAAAAAAAAAAAAAAAAGAAGATGTTCATATTTATTGATCAAAATTTATTTTTGTATTTTATTTTCAGAAGTACCTTGGAATATGGCACAAATATTTGATGTTTGAACTAAGAGGCATCCTTTCAACGATTAGAAACAATGTAATGTAATCTTACATGATTGATGGTTTGTACTATTTTTTTACGAATTACATATGGAAATTTTACCACTACATAGGCTTTATTTAATAATTCTCATTAAATTGAAAATGTATTAATATACCAGATTTTTTATTTGATACGCCAACAGTTACAAAATTATTGTAAGTTTTTATAAGAAGTTACTTGCCATTCTTGCCACTGGGAATAATAAATTAGCAGGTACAATTTCGTATGAAACTAAATGAGCAGATGTTCAATCCCCTATTTTATATAAATAGAAAGTTATACATACATACATGTTCGATATACAATCGAATCATTTATCAAGATTTAAAACACATTGCGATAATTGTACAAAACATCATGAAAAGTTGCCAACATTAATCAATAAATCCGAATAATATTAACTAAACTTATTTTGATGAATCAAAATAAATTTTAATAAATCACAACCTTCCATATTTCATTAATCTTATTGAATGTTCAGTTCAGATATTATTATTTTATATGTTTTATTCCTTTATCATTTACTTATAAATGTAATTACTTTAGAAGTAAATCAAGAACTTTCACCAATAAGCGACTGTGGTTTTCTTTATGCTTTCAATATTTTATGTTTTGTGTAACGATTATAAATATAATCTGTAAATTTAACTCAAAAACATTTTTTGGAGTCTCTTTAGAAAGGGTTCTTAATTTACAGTCAAATCTGTTTTAATGCGGTCTTTTTTATGCGATTTTTTAATGCGGTATATGAATTATGCCACATAAAAAATGCACATAAAAATCACATAAAAAAATCGCATAAAAAGACCGCACAAAAACAGGTTTGACTGTATTTATTTATTTAAGTAAAGAAATCAATTTTGTCATTAACATTTATGGTTTCATATAAAAAAAAAATATCCAGCAATTATTAAAATTAAAATTAATATAAAACAAAACATTAAATTTAGAAAATAATAAAATTTAGTTAAAATTTAAACAAAAAATTAAAATGTCTACTTCAAAGTTGAAGCCGTTAGAAAAATTAATCATAAATTTAAAAAAAGAAGGAAAACCAATGGCCATTACAGGATGAAATCGCATTACCGGCATCTCAACAATGCCGTCTATATCATATCTATATACATATACCATTAGGCACCAATCCTACAATAAAGAAGGATAAACAAAATTTTTATATCACGTTATACCATGATTCAACAAAAAACCAGGTTAGCTCGAAATATGTAAACAAATGGCCATCTTTTTTTTTTTTTTGACGTCACCCAATTCTTTTACGTATAAATTACAACAACAAATAAAAAAACGAAAAGTAAAAAAAGAATAACTCACATATTTATCGGAATTGCATGACGTCACGAACACGTGGTTTGAAAAATCGAGCTAACCTAGGATTTATTGAATCATGACGTTATACTATAATTGGACTTGCATGTACATATATGTATATGTATATTATGTACAATGTACATTCAGATAAATTCATTTTCATTCTATGTATCAAAAGCAAAACAAAATTTTGAGTATAGTCCTGTACTAGTGTTCAATCGGGCAAAATTGATAAAAAAACCATGATATTTTTTAACACTTTTGGCATTAAACGCACTCATTTACCACAACAAAAAATCAACTTTTTTCTTGGTTTTTTGAGTTCTAGTGTCAATTTTGTTTTGTGGGATAAAATACCATAGTTTTTTTTACCACTTTTGCCCGATTGAACACGTCCAGTATTCTATTATAGTATTATGTATTGTTTTTATTTTTTACGTGAATGTATTACAAAGGAAATCTTTACGCGTCTATAACTTTGGAATCCGACCAAATGTTTCGTGAAAATCGGATAAGTACTTTTCGAATTAATAATATTTGTTAACTGACATCAATAGCGGGGATATAAGGCATCTCTCTCGCTCTAGCGCTTCGCTTGAGTTGAGGATGCCTAAAATAAGTTTTCAAATTGTTTGGAAATTATTTTTTGATAGAATAAAATCGAATTGATCCTCTTGCGTTTTTGAAAGATTGCTAATCTATTGATTGGGTTGTTATCGCCATAATACATTGAATGGTAAACAACTTCATGGTGTTTTTTTGTGTTAAGGAAAACAAATTGAACGTTCATATGAAATGGCAAAGATAAAATTTTATTTCTATTATTACAGACATAGTATATTAAATATTTTTTAATAAAAAATTAATCGAAATGTATTCATTTTATGTCATTTTAAATTATCTAGTAATTTTTTTTGTGAAAATCGAGTGAAAAATTAGAACATAAAAAGAAGGCAAATTCGAATTCATTAGGTTTAATCTTGTACCGTTTGAGTTTTTTTGTGATTATTTTTATTAAAATTAAGTTATTTTCAAACATTTTAAGATAATTTCATATAAACTGCTGTTTGTTTTCCTTAACACTCAAAAAAATCTGACACATTTCACTGTAATTATCGATCTATTAGTGGAATGATGTTCTAGCGCTAAAAATCGGTGATTACGTAATGTCCTGTTTGGAACATTTATGAAGATGTTTTCCAATACATAAGCCGGATCGATGGGCCAAGTAGGTCGCTTCCGATAAAAGCAGCATCCAGAAGGAGACGTCTGTTTTCAAAAGTGTAGATTTTATATTCTTTGGGTTATTCCATATGGAATCGTACATGAGTTGGACGCGATGTCTCAAAAAAAATTGTTCAAATTATATTTATTCGATTTATAAATAAGAAAAAAAAAATTAGTAGAAAAAAAACATTTTTTTTTCTCTCTTTCACTTTTGAGTTTTCTCTCAAAGTTATCTCATTTTCAAGGGGTTGGGTATATTTATTACGTTTTTGATTATATTTTCAGAACGAGTTGACTGATTTTGATTTTCTCAACGGTTTTTCAAAGCTAGAAGAATATGTAAAATTATGAAATAATTAGTTTTTAATAATTGTCAATTTAGGAAATAGGAATATTGGTGACTTTTTATATCTGTATTTCTTACTACCTCGATAACACAAAAAGTAATTTTTTTTAATTGTTTAAATTAACGTTAAATCACTTGCTAATAATAATGATATTTTAATCTGTAAAAAATTTAGCTTGGCCAAGATCAAAAATTTTGAAATACAGGCTTTTAAAATCCACAGTTTATAAATCTTTCTACTCAAATTGTCTATAAACAATATTATTGCCATTTTTATCATAGCAAACAATAAATATTAAGAATAAAGAATACAAGTTTGTAGTTGTGTTTTAAATATAATTTGAAAATTTTAATTCCAAACTATGTATGTATTTTAAAATGACTTTCATTACATTTTGAATATGGTTTACATAAAATGGTGTGTGGTTCATTATCCCTCGGAATTGCATGATGTATTTTTTGTGTTCCATGAAAAGCATTTATATTATTAAAACGTGAACGCAGCCTGCTTTCAACATTTTGATGTTCTTCAATGGGCGTTTATTCAAAATTTATGCCAGGGATGTTGTCCTTCGCCCAATTGAATAAATCACAAGCATTGGAGAAACGAGCTCTGTTTAACGTCCTCAAGGATTCCGCTCGTGCTAGTCTTTTAATAGTTCCACCAATTCTGATGGCGCTGCTCCTTTTCCATGAGCTGTAGTAAAAAAGATCGATTCTGCGTTTATATTGAAGTCATAAGGAATCCGGTGCGATCGTTTGCATTTTTTTGCTGGTATTTATGGTATGCTTCCCTTAGATTCAGCAACATCTACCTCTTAGTTTTTTTAACTTTTACTGTACCTTCTCGGATGCTCACTGTATCTTTCATGCCAGGTATTATTCGGCTTACTTCGCTGTCGTACAATAATAATATTCCAAAATTCTGGTCTTTACATCGTCTGATAATGGATTACCCTTAATAGGATCTAGGTAACTATAATGTCCTTTGGTAGCAACTAGTTGTTTCACTTGTTTGCTTGTGTATCTGCTTACTTTAAATTCTTTTTGTATACGCGTTTCACTTAAACTAACTGATAATGTGGTTAGCAAGTATATCCTTTGCCTTTAATTTGTTTCCGTTTCGAATGCTTCTTTTAAATTTGATACCCAGTTATCCAATTCGTTTCCAATAAAACTGATGCCAGAGGAACTTTCGATGCTTGGATTTAAAATTTCAATTGTATTACCACAGAATATAATCAGAACAAAATAGGCCGTATTCTGGGATTTAAAATTTTATGTTATGCTATGTTATTTTTGTTTTTTCAATACAAATTCAAATAGGAAGCGGGGAAATAAAATAACATAACATGGATTTTATGATGCTGGAATACGGAGCAATAGGCCCGATTCTGCCTTCCAAAATTTTATGTTATGTTAAGTTATTTTTGTTTTTTCAATACAAATTCAAATAGGAAGCGGGGAAATAAAATAACAAAACATGAATTTTAGCGTTGCAGAATCGGGCCCATTTTCGTTATTGTTTTTTTTCGACTGATTTTGATTTAGAAAAGATAGAAAAATCATTTTATATGCAATCAATGAAACAAAAAAAAAGTACAAAAATGTTTGTACCCACCTCTTTGTTTTGATAAATAAAAACAAGTACAATTTTAAAACGAAAGAGAAATCTTTACACTTTATAATGTACTTAAAAGAGATAAACGATAGTTAATAATTTTTGATTTTGGTCTTGTTAGCTTTGCGAACCTTTAAAATTATATCAAACAAAAAGAAAACTTGCAATTGCAACTCGCATAAGATTATGTATGTGTTTGTGTAGCATTTCTAATTTGTTTGTATAATTTCGTATCCCGTATTGGTCCTTTGTTTATTTTTTGATTAGATTTTAAAGTTTCGCAAAGCTTACAAGACCAAAATCAAAAATTATTCACGATCGTCTATCTCTTTTAAGTAGGTACATTATAAAGTGTAAAGATTTCTCTTTCGTTTTAAAATTGTACTTGTTTTTATTTATCAAAACAAAGAGGTGGGTACAAACATTTTTGTACTTTTTTTTTGTTTCATTGATTGCATATAAAATGATTTTTCTATCTTTTCTAAATCAAAATCAGTCAAAAAAAACAATAACGAAAATATTTGTTCACAAGCTTAGGACTAAAGCGCGATTGACCTTTTTCCTCATCTGTCAAATACAGATTATTTGAAACGTCAAACGAGCGCGTAGGACAAAATAAAGTGAAAAGTGTATCAATTTGAAGTAAAAAAGTATTAAATTAGCGAGTATTAGTAATTTTGAAGGTTTTTAATTTATTAATTAAACAAAAGAATTATAATTATAACATTTTATATCATAATAAATAAAATATTTTAATAGATAAGTGTTATATTTTGTGAAAATGCCACTAACGTGTAGTGTGTTTAAGTGCCAAATGAGAGCAGATAAACACGATGGAATACACTTTTATAGGTTTCCTGTTATTCCAAAAAGGTGCACAAAATACAAAACTCTGGCTGAGGAACGCCAGCGAGCTTGGGTGAAGGCAATTAATCGGAAAGATTTAAAAAAGCAGCCTTAAGATACTCTACTGTTTGCTCCAGACATTTCATATCCGGAAAATCTGCTAAAAGCCTAAAATAGATGATATTTTAAACCGTGACTGGATTCCAACTCAACATTTGGGTTATAAGAAAAAATCAACAACCTCTACATCCAGATGTGAGCGAATGAAGAAGTTATGAGCGAATGAAGAACCGATTATAGCTATTTCCAAAAAAATTAATGAAAACATGTATTTCGATTATATGGTGAAAATATCTTGCGCAGTTTTCAATTTGAACTCACCAATTTTAGGAGATAATGAATAAAAGACAATACATTATAAATAAGATTATTTAATATAAAACTAAAATTGTATAAAATCACATAATAAATTCATTTAATCAGTTAATTGTATATATGTAGTTAATTCTCATTTTATCACATGAATCAATAAAATGCGCTTGTATACTTCATGCGAAGCAAATAATACGGCCCCAATATGGGAACAACACTCTCCTAATCCTGCCACACAAGTACAGTGTCCGTTGTGAATGAAGCCCGTGACGTCATGATGGGTCCATACTTTTAATGGTGGTAAATTTAGTGACTGAGAATGAAGTACCTGCTCAAAAAAGTTTTAACATTATTAATTTTAAATATGTAATTTTTTTAAAGAACTTGCTTTGCCAAACACAATGTGTGCATTTGGTTCTTTTTACCGGTTAAATTTGGACCCAACCGCTTTTATATACAATAGTTTGTAGGCTTCTAACGACTTGAACGCTTTTAATTCGTTAGATGTGTAATATGACTTCTTATTTACCAGATACTGGAATATTTCGAAAAACGTCACATTTGTTAGCAGACTTTGCTCATCAAACTTCATCAAGTAAGGGTCACCCGAAAGGCTCATGGCATATTTAGATAATACCGAGATCCTCTTGTTATCATCCATTTCTAGAAATTTACAAAAAATTATTCAAAACATATAAATTTGTTATAAGAACATAACCTAACACTTTTAAAAAAACACTCTTTTCTACTTACTTTTCAAGAAATTTTTATAAATTTCTATTAATTTTTAATTCTAATAAAGTTTAGAAATAAATCACAGTTTAAAATAAATTAAAAATCACACTAATTAATTAAAAAACACAAAAAATTCCACAGCTCAAAATTATACTTTGTCCTACACGTTCACAAAACACCAAATTTTATCTGTCAAAAATTTTGGAGGAAAAAGGTCAATAGAAGATATTGTTCTGTTTATATATATATATTCTGTGGTATTACTTAAAATTGAAGATATCTTCCGGATTTTTTCTGCTCCATATGTTTCGCTCCGCAATTTTCTTTTATTTAATGGACTTAATCCACAGGCTCATATAACTTGGTTAGCCTGCAACATAGCTTCATTTTCTTTAATTTGGATGATATAAGCTGATTCTATATCTGTTTCTTCTGGGTGGTGTTACTGTTAGTTGTTGCAGGTTTCTGACTTTCATAGCTTCAGATATAACATGTTCAGTTACTTTCCGAACCTGGAAAGTTTTGCTTGGATGCGGATCAAGGTTATAAGGGTTACAACATAATTTAAATGGCATTTTTGTTAATATTTTAATATAATCAATTTAACAATAAAATGTAATATTTGTCAATTTTCACTGGTAAATTAATTGCTACTAAAAACTAACAGCTATTACATTGCTATATATATCATACAAAAATTTAAAATGTACCTGCAACTTCCTAAAATGAGCGGTTTGTTATAATGAATGTTAGATAACGGAATAATTTTAATAGCGCCATCTGTTTCTACCTGTTTTTTTCAAATGGTCTCTAATTTTATGACGAAAATGAAATAAAGGAAAATGACCAGATGTTTTAATGAGGCGTACTGTGTTTGATATATGTATAATATGGCTTGATTCTTATATAGCTCTCAGACATAATTTACGAAAATAGATGACAATAAAATAATTAATCCTCTATTTATTTTTCATTAAACCACATCGCCCATTTTAGAATAGAGAAAGAAGGCTGAATTCCTAAATTTCATTACTATACTTTCATTAAGGTGTCGAATTCACCAAGTTTTATTTTGGCTAAAATATTACTAATCATAATATTTTTAAACATTAAAGTATCAAAATTATATATTATTTTCACATGTCTAACAGGTTTTATATTTTGAAAGATGTAAAATTTTGAGTTTAAAATACTATATCTCAAAATTTTTAATCTCGGCCAAGCTGAATTTTTCATAGATGAAAGCATCATTATTAGCAAATGATTTAACGTTAATTCGAATTTTTTTTAAAAATTACATTTTTTGTTAACGAGATACTAGGAAATACAGATTCAAAACACCAAAATTTCAAAATTGAAAATTATTAACACTATATACCAACCGGTCAAAATGACCGGTTGTACTATTATTGAACTCATTTTTTTGTATTATTATGTAAGTATTGTTCCGAAAATTTATGATGAGTTTTAATATAATTAGTGTGTTTCCATACTAAAAGTCATCTTGAATTTCCAAAACAATACTTACATAATAATAAAAAAAAAAATATTTCAATAAATGTACAACCGGTCATTTTGACCGGTTGGTATATCTAGTGTTAAAAACTAATTATTTCATAATTTTACATATTCTTCTAGCTTTGAAAACCCGTTGAGAAAACCAAAATCGGTCAACTCGTTCCAAAAATGTGATCAAGAGCGTAATACAATACCCAAAACCCAACCCCTTGAAAATTAGAAAACTTTGAGAGAGTGTAAATTCGAGAGTGAAAGAGAGAAATTTTTTTTTTCTACAAACATTTTTCTTTACTTATAAATCGAATAATTTGAACAATTTTTGAGACATCGAGTCCAACTCATGTACGATCCCATATGGAATGACCCCTTTAGAGCACCTTGTTGAATATGGTGGCAAGCGAGCCACATTTTAATAGAAAGGTACGATATAGTCATATTCCAAGCCAATTTTTTTTTAATAAGAATATCAAAAAAAAAATGTTGTATGCTTTCAATTCTGTTGATGTGAAAATCATAGTAAGGATTCCAGACGATTTCAGAATATTCCACTTGAGGTCGTATACAATCGAAATGTAGTGTAAATAAAGTTTATATGTATGTATATCCCTAAATTCCCCAGTCCATCGCTAGACAAAACCAAATATAGAGTTTGCTTTAGCTAACGATGTGCATGTCAAAAGTAACGTTTTGATTCCTAGATTAGTAATTTCTTGTACTCTTTTTGAACTACATTGTTAATGATGTTGTATGTAGTTATTATCGGACTCCTTAAGGCTGTTTAAGTGTAATGAGTTTTGATCGCACCACTCACTAAGCCCAAGTATAACAAATCTGAACTCAGTTGTGAGTTCCATTAGTTTTGGTAAGTTATACAGGAACTTGTTTGCTTATAGGGAAGTTACTAAAAGATTGATTGGAAAAAAAAATTTTAACTTTTATTTTTTTGACAGCCAAGTTTAATAAGAATCGATACGTAATATACAGTATACAAATTATAGTTCTTGTTTTAGTATATTAGATTAATTAAATAATTAATTTTTTATTAGAAATATAAACCAATAACTAATAACTTTCATTAATTTTAGAATTCGCTTCCTAATGTTCGTGGATCCCTATAATTCGATATTCACGTGTACGTAAGATAATCATGGATTTTATTTTGTAGCTGTTTATTTTATAATGAGGAATAAATGAAGTTAAAAATAAAAAGAATTAAAAATGTTATTTTCATTAAAAAATATTTTACCAATAAGCATTAATCGATATTTTGAGAGTACCCAATGAGCCCTTGAGCAATTTTGCCCAACAAGCACGATTCTGAGTTCTATCCAGCTCCAGCTTCTCGCGACAAGTTTCATAGTGTTTCTTATAATAAAATGGAACTCAAATGGAGCTTATTCTGAACTAAGCTCAGATTGAGTACTGGTAATTCGTGGTAAAAGGTTTAGGTAAAAATACTTGGGAGTCTATTTAGATCATCTTGCAGTTTGTCAGCATCACAAATTTGTTTAATCGTACGAAACATTTTACGTCATCAGCAAATATGAGAACATTTGAGTTTTTTGTGATGTTGGTTCCCCGTTCAATGAAAACAATAAAAATCCATGGTCCTATATGTGAATATGTGATCCTTGAGGAACACCAAATGTCACTTTAATAACGTTGGATTTCTTATTACATATTGTAGACAGTATGCTAAGTATAACTTCAACCAAATCAAGTATTCTAATGAAAATCCAAATGCACATAGGCTTTGGAGTGCTTTATGATGAGATATATAGAATCAAATGCCTTACTGAAATCCGTATAAGCTACCAAGGTTAATAGATGTGGACGCACCAGGCATAAACCCATGTTGGTTGACGGATATAATGACCTATTAGTGTTGATTTAAAAGCGTTGCTAATAACTAGTTCAAATAATTTAGGAATTGATGATGAAAATGATATTCCTCTGTAACATGTGAAGTCATCTCGTTTCGTGATTTAAAGATTGAAGTTATTTTAGAGATTTTAAATTTTTCGGGAAACTCGACGCTGTTTAAGGAATGATTGAACAGTTTGCATAACGCATTTACCATAATACTCGCAAACGTTTTTGACATTGATGATGGTTTATCGTCAGGCTCACATCCGTCTCCAAAACCCTTCAAAGCTAATAGAATGTCTTCATTAGATATGACTCGATGAGTGATTGATATGTTGCTATTGCTAGTTTTATGAATGTAATCTAGTATTAATTTGCTATCTTAGTATAAACTCTTACTAATTACTATCTTAGTGATAAAAACTCTATTTTTAGTAATTTTCTACTGTAGTTTATAAAATAAAATAAATTTGATCTACAAAAAAGTATAAAAACAGCACATTATTGAAAGCCTTCACATGTTGACCGATAATAGTTGATCGAAATATTGCCGTAATTTACCGTTTTTCATACAACGGGGATTCGATCAACAAACGTTGAACTGAATAGGCATAAATTAATTATAATTAATTTTTCTATAGTGAAAATAAATAAAAAATAATATAAAAAACAATACAAGTGAAATAGTGTTAGTGCAATCTACCGTCTATCAATAAATAATAGTCAGTGATATGCATGATATAGAATTAGTTACAGCAATATCAGCTGTAAAAAAAATAAAAATGATGTCGCGAGACATTGAAATAAATGATACATCCGTTGATGAACATCTTGATGCTATTTATGCACCTCGTGTGCTTTCAAAAAACAGGTTCAACCTCATGAAATCCGGACGGCAAATTTTAGCGGTAATAAATAATTCTATGAAAAATTTAAAATAAATTCAAAAAATGGTCAAAGTTACCCAAGTTATTTTGTATCAAATCGCAATTACATGAAGGTTTAACGGCAAATTTCTGATCGTCATGAAATATTTGTCGCATTCAAATTTGTCGATAAACTTTCACTTATTTGCAATTTCATACAAAATAACTTGGGTAACTTTGACCATTTTTTGAATTTATTTTAAATTTTTCATAGAATTATTTATTACCGCTAAAATTTACCGTCCGGATTTCATGATAGCGCCCCTGCTCTCCCATAATAATCAGGGGCCAAACTTATCCGACTATCAGAGGAATTCTCACTGCAAATGATAGTTTTAAAAATAATTATAGATTGAAGTTCACAACATTCGGTCTAAGAGTACAGTGCTAAACTCCAATTTTGCATAAAAAGTTAATGATAGTTTTGGGCGAAAACAATTTCGAATATTTTTCGCACTAAATTCAAAATGTGTCATAAATGTGCATAAGCCGCTTTCATTTGTGTTGGCTGGACTACCTATGATGGAAACAAAAGAAATCAAAGACGAGATTATTCGCACTGGAATTTCAAATGTTATAGATCTCTAATCAACTGTTATGAAAAAACAACGGTTTACCGATCATTGTTTATATATCGTTAAAATCCAATGCAAAACGATAACGCTTAAAGGACTAAGACAAATAAAAAATGTATTTAATATAATTGTTAAATGGGATACATACAGGCGCAAACAGATTGAAGCATTGCTGTAATCTCGATGTCAATACTTTGGACACGCTGCTCACAACAACGCTGTTTTTTTGTGGTAAAGATGGACATGACATAAAAATAAGTGAAAATGCCAAACCTTCTAATTCTAGACTAATTCAGCAATCGAACCGGTTTGCTGTAATAGTAAAACGAATCATCGTCAATATATTATGAATTCACATATACAATATAAGAATACATATCTGTGTTTTTTTTGAGAAACTAGTTAACTGCAAAAAGACCATTTTTGGGAAATTGCACTTGAAACAAAAAAAACTATAATTCAAATAATTTTGAAAAATTTATTTATTTTGTTTGTATTATCAAATTAGCACGATGGCAGAAATCAATTTACATAAACATATTATGTAAAACCAGTTTTGTTATGTTGTAAAATGGAAATATGTATATCAGATATCCTGTTTTGAGTTATCTGAATTTAAATTCATATAAAGTCGATATCTGCAGATAACTAGTTTTATTAACAAACAAGAGGCTCTTTATAAATATTTAAGTAAAGATAACTAGTTTAAAAAAAACGAAATTTTTTCCATAAATTAGAAAGTTTGGATGAAAATCAAAAATTATTGTGTAAATTTTAGGATTTGTTGATGAACATAATGGAATGATCAACATAATAATCATCTTCGTCTGATGATCTAAATAATTCATCAATAGTATCCATAATAATATTATTACCGACGTTGCTACATTTACAAAAATTACGAACGTGTTTTATTAACAATATAAAACAAAATTTAAAAATTGGGTTATGAAGAACACAATTTTTTTTTTAAATCACAAGAATTTTAATATATTATGTGCAACTTACGGTTTAC
Source organism: Tipula helvola (assembly GCA_963556165.1). NCBI lineage: Eukaryota > Metazoa > Arthropoda > Insecta > Diptera > Tipulidae > Tipula > Tipula helvola. Next base: position 178,006,353 of record OY744481.1, on the reverse strand, counting down.
TAAAGAATAAGATTATGTTTATTATAATTAAGATTATACGAACAATAAATACACAGAAAAGTAGAAAAATATAAAGACATCCGATCGATTGAGACATCCGATGCGAAATGGCGAATTAACTACATTTAAAAATGCTATAATCCTTTAGGCGTTTTTTTATTTCATAACAAGTCGGTAATTGAAGTTATTTATATTTAATAAAATGGAAGAGTTTCAAAAAAACATTTTTTTGTTTTATAGAAACTATATAATTTATTATAACAAGTTCATTGAAAAAAAAAATTATTTTAATTTAACTAATATAGTAATAACTTCACTTATCTTTTTATTTAATAAAAATATTTATTTTTTTGAAGCAGTTATTCCCTTTCAATAATTTTTTTTTGGGGAAATTAAGGGAAATTTGGAAAATTTGGCAAAGTTATCTGAAAATTTTCACAATTTTAGGATAATTTTCATTCATAACTCAAAATCGACAAAAATGCAGTTAACTAGTTTCTCAAAAAAACCACAGATATATGTCGTGTATATATGAATACATATATACAAATCCAACTAAATCTCAGCCAGAAAAGCCAAAACAATTACATTAAAGAATTTCAGAATTTACACTAAATCGGAATGAACAGGAGTTCCCAGCTTTCCCAAAATTAATGCCAAGGCCGAAATTACCATTCCTATCTTCAACTGATCGTAGGTGTTCCTCCATACCAAAATTGTATTAGTTATATTAGTATAAGCAATGACAAAGGTAATTTATACTCGTTTGATGAATTAATGTTCATAGCGAAAGAAATTTTTTCTATGGCTAACTGTAAAACAAAGCAAAATTAAGTTATGCTGATTACTCAGATCAGTGCTAAATATATTTATAATATTGGCAGCAAATAATTTAAATATACCCAATTATTTATTATCAAATTTTATTGATAATATTAATATTCTATATTTCAATGCTAACGGCTTAAAAAACAAACTGATCGAATTTACCGATCATTTACAGTAGAAAAATATATATATATATATATATATATATATATATATATATATATATATATATATATATATATATATATATATATATATATATATATATATATTATATTGCAATGATCTCTGAGACTTGATTGAAATGTGACGATAAAATTAAAAACAAATCAGATTATATAATTCATCGTAATGACCTATAACACTGGGAGTTATGGGGTTAAAATCCCACTGCGCATTCCAGTGTTAAAATAAATAATTTTTACACGAACACTTTTCGTATATTTTAAAATTCATATAAACTTTATTTTATTAATATAATTATTATTATTAGCGATACACGTAATTTTATTATAATATTTTAAAAGAATTAACAATTTTAATATTTTTTAATTATAATTTTTCACCACCAAAAAATAAAAGATTTTAAAGTAAATCAAGAAGCAAGAACGCGTACTTTCAAAGAATAATGCCACGTAATTATTCGTATTTTTTTGTTTCGTCGTAATTATTGGTTTTTTTATTTTTTTCGACGAAAGGAAATTATTTAGTGTTGACATACGAACAATCGTATGTCAAATTCGCTATTCGTGTTGAACGCGAGATGGAAACAGAAATTATCAATTCCAGTTCGAATTGAGTAAGCTAACGAAAATAAGATGGAGCGAGAATCACAAAATATAATTTAATGTTCCACTATATTTTGTGTCCATATCATTTTTGCTAGATGGCGAATGAAAGTTTTTGTTATGCAAAGAGATTATCTTATGCGTAAACCAAAATGTGTATGTGGTGGCGAACGTAAATCAATTTATAAAAATAATAATTTATATAATTGATTGCGTGAGGCGCTACAGACCGTTCATCTTAGATAGGCATAAAAGGGGGCGTCGCGATATGCGTTCACAAAAATATTAAACACGAATTACTTTCCAGTTATAGATCTCTTTCTTTAATTGAATGTGTAGGCATTTCTATTTTTACTACTATTGGTACAATCAAATTGTTTTCTGTTTATTTTCCTGGCATTAATTCACCAATAACCAAAAAATTATGTGCAACAAAATACGACAATGATTCAAAACAAACAATTTTCAGTGCTTTCAAATCAGAACTTCAAACGCTATTTAATTTTCGAAACAATACTATCATTTGTGAAGGTCTTAATTCAAGATATCGAGCCTGGAATTATCCTTGCTAATCAAGCAGGTCAGATCCTCGTTAAAATAATGGGTCCTTTTCAATGTAAATCTTCTATTTGTCTTTTATTCTATTCTGCTATTATTTCTACGAGAACTACATAGATACGATTTTCAAACAATCTAAAAATTTTTTGAATTTTTTTGAAAATCATATCGAGTTTTCCTTGAAATGCTAGAAGAATAGAAGATTTGCATTGAATCGGGCCCATTTTCATGTAGAAGAGATGCAACCCTGTTATATCCAGACTCTCCAACTTACATACCATTGAAACGATGTCACCAATCAACAATTGATTTATTATTTACGAATATACCATGGAATATATTTAACCTTACAACCACAGTCCTGTTTAATTCTGACTATTTCCCAGTTGAATGTACTATATATTACAAAATAGAAAAAAAATGTGTAAAACAGACATAATTTATAGTTATAACCAAGCAGATTGGAAAGAATGATAGAAATTATCAAAAATTGATATTATCCGATGATATTAATTATTTCAAAAATATATGAAAACAAACTCGACGGAAATGTAGGAATTAATTTAATTCTGCTGATAAAATTACTATACGTATTTTCGACAAAGAAATCATCAAATGAATACAAAATCGATGCTGTATTTTTCTATAAGTCTCGATAGATCTCAATAGATCGCATACAGATGTTCTCTATTTTTGCAGTTTAAATGCAATTGATTCGCAGTTTATTTTAATCACGAATAACTTTTCATTTAACATTTTATCGTTTTTAATTCATTTTCGTAAATTACACAACTTATTAATTATACATGAAAATTTTGCATTTAAACCAGATATGCTATCGACACTACAGATTTTCCCTTTTATGAGTAAAGACATACATTACAAATTTGTATTTTAGCACGGAAGCACACCAAAGTCAATTTTTAGTACATCTATCATACAATAGGAAACTAGTAGCTAATTTACATTTAATCTTTTTCTCTATTTTAAAAGACAAAAGATGTACGATAAGTCTTCAGTTTTTTATTATTTCCTTCCATTATGAAGAGGCATATCCGAAATGTGTTATTTAATACCATTTACCGCAAGTCGCAAGTTTTGTTGGCTAAAAAGAATGGAAAAATCAAAAATGAACCTGTTTATCATCGAGGAAAAACGAGTAGGCAGAGCCCACCCATTAAAGTAAATGACAAAATCTTCATTACCGACCAAGAAAAAGTCAACTATATTTCTAAAAACTTTAAAGCAGCTCATTACAATACCTTTCATATTAATGATCCCATACAAGAATTAGAAATACCTGCCGAAATTAAAGAAGTAAAAGCCAATTTAAATATAGGACCATCTAGATTACAATATCAAAAACTGTTAACCAAGCCAGAAGAAATTAGAAATATATACTGAACAATTTAAAGAACCGGTAAGCTGGGGGTAGACCAAATCGATAATCGTCTTATAAAACATTATCCCAGAAAAATGTTAGTATTTCTCATTTATCTGATCAATGCCATGATCAAACTAAGTTACTTTCCAAAAAGTTGGAAAATGTTCAAAGTAATAGCTTTACCGAAATATGACAAAAGCTCGACTGACCCAAAAAATTACCTATGTATTAGCTTACTCAGTGCTCTTTCAAAAATATTTGAAAAAATTATACAGATACGTATTAGTGTATTACCAATTTTATAGAAAATAACATAAATAAAAAATAATACCTGATCATCGAAAAGACTAGTTAATGAAATAAAAATCGAAAGCATGAAACTAAATTCTACAGGACTGATCAGCTTTGATATTGAAAAAGCTTTCAACACAGTTTGGCATAAAGGATTTATCTATAAATTGTCCAAATTTAAATTCCCACCATGTTTAATAATGTTATTAGAAAGTTTTCTATCTGAAAGAAAATTTAAACTGCACTATAAAAACATCTGTTCTGAAATGATAGCAATACCCGCCGGAGTGCCGCAAGGTTTTTTCGATATTTATATCTGATATATTCCCACCACACCACCTAGTTAGTTGTAAAATCGCAAGTTATGCTGAAGATACGGTAATTTTCACTTCTACATCTTTGGTTTCAAATATCATTACTAATCTCGAAAATGGTTTCAATGTAATAAAGGAATGCTTTGTAAAATGGAAAATATTAATCAGCGATGAAAAAAGAAATCAATTTTTTCTCAAGAAAAAGAGCATTAAGATATACATTATTATTATTATTACTTGAGGGCCATGTGGGGGCTCAAGCCACCCCGCACTGCGACCTAAAAGATCTTTTGTGCATTAAGCCCTACTTAATTATCCGTCCAGTCAATATTCAAGCTCTTAATGAACCTGATAATACTGCCTAACGGTACGTGATACATACTATCTGGGCTCATTGCTCTCCCTCCTAGATGTTTTAATTATCCGTCCAGCCAATATTCAGTCCCTTAAAGAACCTGATAATACTGCCGACCGGTGTGTGATACATACTATCTGGGCTCATTGCTCTCCCTCCTAGATGTAATAACATTTACTTCTGCTAGAAGAGCGGTAGCATTGGGACTCAAGGACATCGAGAGGGCAGACCCACTCCCGTATATTCCTATCCATGCCTCGTCTACCGTTTTGATTTTACTCTTGCGAGTTGGTGGGACATACTATCTGGGCTCATTGCTCTCCCTCCTAGATGTTTACTGTTGGAAGTACTTCTACACGCGATACATATTATCTGGGCTCATTGCTCTCCCTCCTAAATGTTTACTGTAGGAAGTACTTCTACACGCGTTACATACTATCTGGGCTCATTGCTCTCCCTCCTAGATGTAATGACATTTACTTCTGATAGAAAAGCGGTAGCATTGGGACTCAAGGACTTTGAGAGGGCAAACCCACTCCCGTGTATTCCTTCCCGTGCCTCTTCTACCGTTTTGATTTAACTCTTGCGAGTTGCTGGGAATAAAAAGTCGCCTGTAGGTCACCCAGGTTTACTACAGGAAGGCTAAATAAAACTGGAGGGTGCCTGGTATCCAGAGTCCGCATATATAGACTGATTAACCTATCAGCCATTCATCCATCGGCATATGCTGTTCCACCTTAGATTAGGGATTTTTTGTTAAGGTTTTCTCCTTTAGCGTCGTACTTTAGCCTGTCACCAAAGGCCACATTCAGCCTATTGGTTACAGTTACCGGTGGTTGCCACGAGGAGGCAGTACGTACACCTGCGCCTATTGGAAGTTTACGGAGCCCCTTCCAATAGACGCCATAAGATATACATATTCCGCAAAGAAATTTAAAATTAAATGATGCTGAAATAGTATGGAAAAATGAAATCATTTACTTAGGAATAACCTTGTAGACAAAATTAACTTTCACACCGCACATATTCAGGCTAACTCAAAAAGTGTTTCGATTTACGCGCTCTCTTTATGGGTTTCTCGGTAAAAACTCAGCACTATTAACTTCAACACAAATTTTAATGTTTAAGTCTATAATACAGCCTATATTATTATATGGCGGTGCAGTGTGGGGAGATTGTGCCAAAACGCACATATTTAAAATACAAATTCGGCAAAATAAGAATTTGAAAAATGATTTTTTAACAAACCGATATGGTTTAGCCATAATAATTCTATCCATCTATGACAAAAAGTATTTCTAATAGAAACAATAATTTTAATATAAGTTGCCACATTTCAACAAATCCACTTATATTGGAGCTGATATCTTAAATATCTATGTATTTCTAAAATAAAGTTAGCAACTTGAAACATGCGCGGCATGGACATTAACGAATCAACAAGTAAAAGGAAAGAACTATGTCTTTTTCTGTTCTTTAAGTTCGCCTCTGAATAGCCTATAATGGTATAATTAGATGCCTGTTATTGTCCTAATTTATATAGTAGGTTAAGTTGTAAAATTGGTATTGTAGTTTAGATATAATTTAAGAATTTTACGTTAAGTTTTAGGTATGGATATGGAGGTTACAAATATTATTATTAAACAATCCTCAAACAAATATTGGAAAATAATGAAATGATAAAACAAACCAATGGATATTATAAATAATCAAAACAATATAAAATCTTTTATAAAAATAAATAATTTATTATAAATAAAATCAAAAAAAAAAAAAAATTGTACAGAAAATGTAAATTTATAATGTGAGGGAGTGTCGTGTTGTTGAGAAATGGTTCTATATATACTCATGTTGACGCAAAGGTTAAAAGAAATGTGACGGTTGCTTTAAAAGAGCTTACATTCATAATTTCAACGAACATGTTACAACGCATATTTTTCAAGAATCACTTCTAAAATGAGCCACTAATTCATTTTCTTTATTATTTGCAGGGACTGAAACTGTATAGATTTTAGTCGAACCTTTATGCGTCATAATAGAATCTGTTTTTAGTTTATTCACTAGTTCATTATAGGATACTGAACTCATTGTTATTTGAAACAATGTTTCTCTATACGTTTCTGTGCAACTCAACCTAAATCCGGATCGAATCAACTAGAAATTGAAAGTTAATCTTCTTAAATTTTCTAAAAATTGGTTTCACCAGACAAAATCACATACTGTATATATATGTACGTTTCCCAATCATCATTCATGATGAAAAATTATAAATAAAAGAAAATTGATTTTCTGCCTCGTGTGTACATCCATCTACTTTGACTTGTTTCGAATTTTCTCCTCACCAAATATCATTGTACATACATACACACATGATACGTTTATATCTGATGTAAAATTGCGAAGCTACTTCCTTTATATAGGCTTAATGGTTCGTGAAAATAAATCAGTTGTGATGTGAGAACGATATAGATTTATTTATGTATTGCGACTTAAAGACGAGTGACACATAAACGTATGTAACGCTATAGGAGGTTTGAGTTTTACTTTTTTAAATTTGAAAAGTTTCTCAAAATGGAATCCCGTCGATTTATTTACCTGCATGAATACAATATTGGTGAAAATTTATTATAACATAATATTCACAGTAGAGTGTAGTATATCTTCCCTTGCGTTTTCCCAAAATGTCGTTTCTTTTAGTGAAAATGATTTAAAAGAAAATATTATTCTTTGGTACATGGGCACAATATCCTGATAAAATATTAAATTTCCTATTATTTCGTTAAATTTTTTGATGCCCACGACAATACGCTTTAAAACGATAGATCCGGGCGAAGATATCGATATTTAATATTCTCCAAACCACTGACTGAAATATAGAATATGTAGTATATACATACTTATTTTGTATTGTAGATGGTAAAAAATTGTAAAAAATTCGTGTACAATATATGGTGGTGGGCGATCGGGATAATAAAATCATTAATATAAAACGGGACGAAAATTGGATTAGCCATTTTAGCGAAAAGGTTATTATGGCAAAATATTATTTTTGGAAAATTAAATTTTTCATTTTTTTTTTGTTTTTTGTTAATGGATTAATGGTTAATTGGATGTGGAGGAAAAATCTAATTTGTTTGAAAAATTTTAGATAATCCATCATTTTATTATTTAAATTTTTGAATAATGAACGAGAGTATATAACTACCTATATAGGGGTAGGGACAAACTAATTATGTTTAGTTCTGCGGTCCATTCCCTTAAATTTAAGCGTATACAGCATACCTAACTTATAAAAAGTTATTTAACCCTAAAATTGAGTATAATACAACAATTCCCATGGTGAAAAAAAAAGGAATTGATATTTTGTAAGTGTAAAATTTGTGCAAAATCGTGGATATTTGTAGATTTTAATAGATAAATTAATCGAATCCTTTGTCCGGTTTATAAATTTGCTGTCTTGAGCGAATTCTATTAAAAAACCGGCTAAGTAAATTTCTGTTACATTTTATAATAATTAATCGATTTAATAAATATTTGTTTACAAACAAATTAAGTGATTAATTATTTACATTTAAATTCACGTTGCGATGTTAATTAAATAATAAAGAAAAATAATTGGGGTTATTAAAGTAATTTAACAAGAAAAGTTTAAGTTTAAATTATACAACATAAAATTACAATTTACTATAGCACAGGGAAACTTTTGTTGATTTTAGACGTCAATCATTCTTTAAATAAAACAACTGGTGCACACATAATCGAAGATGCTGTTTTTTATTTTATTTTTTATTTCTAATTTAGTAAACCGTCTTTTGATTTTACGGTAGTTACTTGTGTTAAGAAGTGATTGTGAAATATCAAATATCCTTTTTTCCCAACATTCCTTTTTAGTACCTTTTTTCATTGATTTTACAAAGGCATATTTGCAGTAGAATAAATTGTTTGTCAGTGCAGACGGTTCCGTCGTTTCATCTTCATCCAATATGAAGAACTCGGTTCCATGTTTATATTTTTTTATTTGGATTAAATTATCAATGGAAAATATAAAGCTTGTGACTTAGGCAGGTTTGTTTTCTTCAAAAAATGGTGTTTTGTAGTTACGAATAGGTTGTTTTGAAAATAAAGACGTGTTGTGGATTAACAAGGCAGGAACAAATTGCAAGATATTTCGAGAAACCAACAGGAAGCTTTTTACCAAAATTGTGATTCGATTACCTTTTCTAAAATATCATAAAAAGTAATGTTAAGTGGAAAAACTTGAAAAATAAATTAGTATTGATGTCAATTCGCAATTACGTATCTAAAAATATTGGAAAAAAAATTTACATAGCTAAAAACGATTAAAATTAGTCGTAAATGACCAATGTCGATCAAATTGCCCAATAGTAATAACTTACTACGATCAATATAGTTTTACTATTGGTCACTTTCATCTACATTGGTCATGTTGTACAACCAATTTTAAACGTTTTTAGATACGTAAATTTTTTTTCAATACTTTTAGATACGTAATTGTGAACTGACATCAACGATATGTATTATGTACATACTGGATGAGGAAAATTATGGAAACCCGTCAAAATCTCGCGAAGTTCGGGCAAAAAAAATGAAATGTTAAGGTATATTCTTGGGTAATTTCCAACAAGGAATTTAATGGTGAGCTTGGTTGTGACCTTTACCTTCATCTTCAAAGTCATTTGGAGGCCACACTATTTTAGGACACTATTTTATTGAGAGACTGTGCCGTTTTCTCGTGTTTTCCGTTACGATAACGTAAATACGAGGTTTATTACGAAAACATCGTACGAAAAAAAAAATTCCCGTCCAAAAACATTTATTTTTTTCAATTCGTATTACCATTTATTGATATTAACTATTTTAATAATCCATGTGTCCTTCATATCCTAAAATTAAATGGAATATTCGATTTTCCATCGATTTATAGAGAGACTGGGCGCTTTCAGATTCACCAACTGTTAGCAACATGTTGAGTAAAGTCAACATATTGAGGTCTGAACGCAATCGATAGATCAAAATGTATATGGCAATACTGATAGGGTAAATGTCATTTTTGCCATCATTTTATTTCTATGATACATTTAGCCATCAGTAAATTAGTTGTGTTTTTATCGTAATCGTTCGCAAATTTCAAATTGAGCGTAATAAATTTAAATAGTTTCGAACTCTCAAGGGTGTATCACCTCTAATTTGATCGATTTTTACGGTATTTATTGCATTTTCAGCCACCTACAAAAACGAATTTATATTAATACTGTCGGATTCACTATATTTTAAAAAAGTAAATAATAAAGCACGATTTAAGCTCATTTTGTTCTTTTTGCGTGCACACTAATCGACATTTATTATAATTTTGACAAGTAATCGATCAGTTGGATTCATGCCCTCATCATGATGGAAGCATATATCATAATATTGTGATACCGATTAGTAGCTACAACATGTTGGCGGAACTGAAAACGCCCACTCTAAAAGTCTTAGAGAAATTTGATTCCAAGCATCTTTGATGGCTTCAATGAGATCCCTCTTTGTCTCAAATTGTCTGCCACCTTCATAGACCTTACGAACTAACCACCCCCAAACATTTCTATGATGTTTAAATCTGGTGAATATGTTGGCCACAAAAACAAATCTGCATTCTGCCTAGAAATCCTGGCTTTGGTGGTCCCAGCATTGTGTATTGGAGCTTTATTCTGTTGGAAAGTTTAACGCATTTCACCAAATAACTCATGGATTTTCGAAGAAGTTCCATTTAAAATATTCGGATAGCAAATTACATTCATTTTGGTTGTACTTGAAAAAGCCAAATAAAATGGTCCGTAGTATCTCAAACTAAATAATATACAGACATTTCGTCAAGAACAAGCTGCTCAAAATACTATGGAGGTAGGCATTTTAAGTCGAGGGGTAGTAATGTGCAATATAGTCGAACGAAGAAAAACGCAAAATGAAATAAGTATTCAAAAAACGAAATCTCTCATATCTCTCATAATATTCTCATTTAACTATTACTCGTCACAATAACAACAACAGCAAATCAACGATCGACTGTGGAAACGAATAACATAGTAATTACTTTTAAATTGATTTATTGAATATTAATAACAATAATAGATCGGTAAGGTAATAAATTTAATTTGTTTTAGTAAATTGTAGAACAATTTGTAGAAGATTTAGTATTATATATTTCATAGGAATGTATTAACTATACAGTGACAAGCGAAAGTGATCACATTTCTTTTTAACTTACGATTTTTGATTAATTTTAACCTAAAACAACTATCAAAAAATGATGATCTGTTTTTCGATAAACATTCTTTAGTTAAGTAAAATAATATTAATTTTATTATTTGATTAAATATTTATTATTTATATTTTAAAATATTGTGTGATGACCATTGCATGCCTGCAATTAATATCAATTAACATTTCGCTTACCTTGCCTGTTTCTTTCAAAACCTCTTCAATATGCTTCAACATATTTGTCACTAATTTTTGGCAAATTTTGAAAATTAATCGTGGCAGTGGGACCCTTTAGTTGTTCAATATTTATGGTAGATCGGTGATATGAGTCGTTTGAGAATTATCCTTAAAATTAGATGTAAAATCGGTGATTGAGAAGGCTAGTTGAGTTCCCTTAAATTTTTATTCTCAAACCATATTTTTGTTTTTTGGCAATGGATTTAGATATCTATGTATATTGCTGTAAGATAATGTAGTGAACGCTGCAATATACCGTTTATGATTTTAGTATGGACATTTTTGATTCCGATAAATTGAGTTACCCAATAATTACGAGTATCTATATGTGTATCGCAACGGTTATTCTCAAAACTTCATACTGCCGCCGACATATACATACCTACATAGACCATTTTTAAACAACTCAATCAGTATACACAAATCATAAACGACATTACAGTCACTGCCAAAATATAGTTAAAAAAAGGGTCATCATTTTTGCTTGTCACTGTAGGAAAAAGGTAAGATTATTTATTAGAAAATTTCCGTTTAACGTAAAAATCATAATTATCTGTATTTGTATTAAATTAGATAATTTTTCTAAATTTATTAAAATATTTTTGTAAATATTGAAAATATTGAAACATTTTTGAAATTTTGAAAATATTCGTTCACTGCCAACATACTGTTGCTGCCAATTTGTAGATTTGGCTTACATTGTATTTCGAAATTTTATTAGGATAAACTGATCTTCGGGATATCCACTATTCTGAACCTGTCATCGCCTCTATAATTGATGCTCTACAGGCCGCTCTAGGCGAAATAAAAGGAAATTGGCCTTGTACTAAAAAAAAATACCATGGACGATAAGCTGAAATTTTCTTCTAGTAACTCAATTGCAGTATTATTTTCCTTTGTATTAAATGTAAAGAAGAAACGCTGCAAAGTGAGCAGAACTTATTGTATTGCCAGGTAATAAAAAATCCATTTCTAAATCATTCCAGGCAAGTACGCTGTTACATAACTTTGTCTTATTGCCTTGGCAAGTGTAAATATCTTTGGAAATGGGTTTTGAAAACTTGAGAAAGTCTTCCGCTCTTCCCTTGACGCTTATATTCAAGACCAATTTACCAATATTTGCATCAAAGCTGAAGTGTTCTAGGTTTTGCTCGGATACTTGTGCTAATATAAACAAGAGAACATATAAATATTTAGGTATGTCGCAACTGGCAATAAGTATTCCATCGGATTTCCGAAGGCTGTACCAGAGCAGATCCTCCCGCCTTCTCATACCAAGCTTTGGGTAAATGGTGATTTCGAAAATATTTCAATATTTTTGTTATTTGATTTAAAATTATTTTGCAGTCAGGTTTACCAATTACGTCTAAAGCAAATAAGCCTAATATATGGGCGGGCCATCCATATATAATAATACTTTCATTTTCGGCAGCTTCACAAATTTGTTTCTTCATCTTCTTTATGTTGCTAGCATTGTCGGTTACGAAACTGACAATTGATTATCGCTTGTGTGAGACATGCCGATGCCCGACTTACTTATCAATAGTAACTAAAATGACTTCGCCTTTTTCTGTAATTATACAGGAACAGTTGCTTAATTTCGGATATTTGACCATCCGTCAAACGCCAGCCAAAGTCACAATTAAAAATGTACCTAATAATCTGAGAGCAGAAAAGTACTTTTCTCGTAAATCGATGTGTTCATCTTCAAGGTTTACCACCTATAGTTTGCAGTTTGGCGGATGACAATCCGGCCATAGATAGCTCCTTACATACATTTTTAAATACGACCGTTCTGAACGAAATATTTGTTGCAAAAATAAAACGAGCAACCTTGTGATCCAAATTTTCTTTCTGTGCTGCTGTGCTGTTGTTCCAATTGTAACAATTTACTTGGGACGGAATTTTAAAATTTTGTTGAGACAGCATTAGAAATTGGTAAATTTGTTGCTGCATTGATTGCAGGTTGTGATGGGGTGCTGCATAATGCAGCCGACATATTATTTGTTTCCATTTCTTCGTCAATAATTTTACATGTTGTAATTTGGGTTTTGAGTCGTTGCATACAATGCCTTGCAAAATCTTTCCAATTTCTGTATAAATTGACCAAATGGCGTCTTTTTGATCCACTCGCTTAATAAGAATTCAGTATAATAGAATTGTATGATAGAATTTTAAACTGTATTTTCCACTAAAATAAAATATAAATTTTATTTGTTTAGTTTAAAAGTAGTTCTTTAACAGAAGCTATGTTCACAAAAATTAATAAAAAAAAATTGTTTTATTTAAAAATGGTTTAAATCATGATTTTTAAAAAAATACAGGTTGATTTGAATCATTCCCACCCTGGATGTTATAATGTAAAATCTAAAAGTAGGCGTAATTTTGGGATAAACTGAAAATTGGGAGAATTTGGTAATAGTTCGGCCATGTTTCTTTTGCACAAACATTTATAACATTGTAACTTTAAATTCAATAATTGCATGTTTCTGTATCACATTTATAAATGTATTTGTTTGAAATGTTTGTAACTGATCTGTACCATTTGCAAAAAAATTTAAAAAATTTTATAATCGTGTTTATTTAATTAAAAAAATTTAGATCATTAACACAAGTTTTTAGATGATGGATGACAACCGTAAAAGCACATATAAAGTTTGTGGGATAAAATGCGCGGTTTGTTCATGTACGGCTTCTAGAAGAAGTAATCCTGAAACAAAATTTTTTGCTTTTCCTTCGGAAAAGATCTATTTAATGTTTGGATTGCCAAATGTGGTTTAAACGAGAGCAATTTACCAAAAAGTCTGCAGTTTTGTGAAAACATTTCAATCCTAAATTAATCGGGAAGCGTAAGCTTAAAAAGAAATCAGTTCCAGAATTTTATTTAAAATATCAAGACTTGAAAACTAACGGTGAAGTTCCGGAACGTTTTCAAAATATAAAAACCTATTCAATGAAACACATAGATAATGCTTGCAGTTCAGCTATGGTTTCTACCTTCCACAAATATGATAAAATTTCTTCTACTTTTATGACCGAAAAAGAAAATATAGCAGTATCGTGCAATAATTGCTTAGTAAACATAAAAAACTGTTTTTATTATAAACGGAAGTATGAGGAATCCGCAAAAATAATTCAATCTTTAAAAGACAAAATCGTGCTTGGACGAAAAAAAAACTTTAATTTTAATCGTCTTAGTATGCAACGTCTCAAGAATAAAATAAATCAGCTACGAAAACAGTCCCTATCCATACACATAGAATCCTTGCCCAATTTAAGCTCACATGCAAAGGAGTTTGGGAAAATGATTTTATCCAAAAAACCTAAAGAATGGCCGATGGAACAGAAAAAACTGGCTCAACAAATTTATTTTAAATCACCTGCGAGTTATAATTTTCTTAGGGAAATTTTAAATTTCCAAATGCCATCCAAATCGTCGTTATGCCGGTGGACATTAATAAAAAATTTAACACCCGGGTTAAATAAGTCCATTCTATTGGCATTAAAAAATGAGGTCTCGAGTATGGATACAAAGTCAAAAAAAGTCATTTTATTTTTCGATGAAGTTTCAATTCGGCAGGACTTAGAGTACGATCCAGTTTGCGATGTAATCGATGGTTTCAGCCAAATAAATAATGATAGGTTCGGCAGCTTAGCAAAATATTTTACTATTTTCATGATTCGCGGGCTACTAAACCCTTACAAATTCATGATTTCGTATCATGCTACAGAAAAAAATATGGATGGGGTAACATTATCTGAAGTTCTTTTAAGCACTATTAAGGTTTTGATTGATGCTGGTCTCAAGGTTATAGCCATTGTGTGCGATCAGGGTGCAAACAATCGAAAATGTTACAGCCAACTCGGAGTGACTGAGATTACGCCTTATTTTGAAATAAACAAACAAGAAATTATTGCGCTATACGATCCACCTCACTTGATCAAGTCGGTCAGAAACAATTTATTAAGTGGGACTTAGAAACTCCGGGTGGAATTGCCAGTTGGTCTATTTTAAAAGAACTATTTGAATATGAACAAAATTGTAGCACAAAATTATGCCCAAAATTGACATCTCGTCATATTTATCCTAACACTTGAAATGAGGGTAAAGCTAACAACGCAAGCATTAAGTCGCACAGTAGCCGCCGGCATAAAAACCATGCATGAGTTCGGCACATTCTCGAATAACTGCAGCAAGTTTACTCTCTCAACGGCGAATTTTATAGAAAAAATCGATAGATTATTCGATAATTTAAATAGTAGAAACCTTTTCCATCGAAATCCTCAAAAATGCGGATTACAATTAAATAATCCTATTTACAATAATTTGGAAATGATGTTGGATTATTTCCAAAACATCAAGCCGCACAAAAAAAACCTATATATTGCTTAACTGGAATGCGTCAAACAATTAGAGGATTATTATTAATGTTAAAACAATTAATTCAAAATTCGGATGTTGAATATATTTTGACATCTCGAGTAAATCAAGACCCGATTGAAATTTTTTTTGGTTTAATTAGACAAAGGGGTGGCAATAGTAACAATCCTTCCATTTATGATTCTAACCATCTTGCCGCCAAAATTATAACAATGAAATTTTTGGAGAATTCGCTTTTAACAAATTGTGAAGCAGATCAAGATGAACTGTTGGTAACAGAATTTTCGAACCTTCCTGAACACAGCTGCATTACACCTCCGCTGCATGAAATAAGTAACATCGATGATACTACCTTTGAACAAGACGAATTAGATACTGTTATAATCGAAACTCCTTGCCTTGTGATAGTCAGATTGAAAAAATAGATGATTCATCCCTAAAATATTTTATAGGGTATGTTGCTTACAAAATGTTAAAAAAAAGCCATGTTTAAATTGCCGGAATACTTTAATCAAACAAGATGAATCAATTAAATTGAAAAATGAGTCATTTATATTTTTCAAAAATTATACGTGTAACACGCAATTTGGATCTCTTCATCCACCAACTGAATTTTTTCTTAAAATTGCAAAACTTCATATAACTATGTTTTCAAACATTTTTAAAACAAAAGCACACTTTACAAATATTAAGAGACTTATATATATCCGAAAATTGCATAGCAGTTACTAAGAATAATGTGGAATTTAAGTTTTGGTTTGATGAACAGAATCCATGTAATTCGCATAATTTAGACCTACTTGATTTTATGCTCCTTGTTCTACTAAGAAAACATAGTAAGTGGAATGCTAAAAAGTACAAAACAAATACTCATCAAAATTCTCATTCTCATCGCAAACTTAAAATAATAAAATCTTAATATTAATTAATTTTAATAATTTTATGCATAATGATAAAAAATTTATTGACTGAAATACTAAATATATTTTATGTAATCTTGAAATATTTTTGTTCTGTTTCATGTAAATAAATGTTAAATTAGCTGCGTAAATTATTGTTTTTAATAATAAAATGAATTATTTATATAAACTTTTGTTATTGTTCATATTTTAAAAAATTATATTGAAGACATTATCTGCCAACTGTTGATATTATACAAGTTCTTTAATTTTTTATTAAACCTACTGATGCTAAAATTTGGTTTGTGATTATTGCCTGAATCCTCCTACACAATACGCTGGAGCTGCTGAATCATAGCGAGCACGGGAAATACAGCACAACCACAACTGTATTAGTGCATGAATTAATATTTTATAATTTAATAGTATGTACATACTTCTTCCCTTATTTATATTGACAATTTACATTCAAGATCATTTTGGGCTGAGCGGCTGAGACCAGTTTACGGCGCTCATTCAATTTACGATGTATATTTTACATCCATAATGTACGTCATAAATACGCACAGAAATTATGAACAAACTCACCTGTTTTCGGTTGTATTTTAATTTTATTTCGCATGTTTGTTGTAATAATTCTCATTCATGCATTATCATTCATAAATTTTTATTCCTTTTTACAATTTTTACAAAAGTCATGAGTCACGACACTCGATGTTAAAATAAATGAGAGCGAGAAATAGAGAAAACAGTCAATACTGAGAATTGAGATTACAAAATAAAATTGTTATATGTACTATTTTGCTTTTATTTAAGCATTTAATTGAGAGGATCTACTGTAAACTTAATTTGTTGTTGTTTTTTGCTTTTTTACTGATATGTAATGTCTATAGTATTTATTAGTCTATGGTAGTATGAAATAGCTCCCCAGACCAATACCCCATCTTCTCTGCTGTGCCGCTTACTGTGAAAAACTTCTTTATTTCTTACATTATGAAAATAGTTTATGAAAATTACTTTTAGGTACAAAACTCAATTGTACGAATTAAAAATTTTTTCCAATAGTTTAAAAGTTATTGGACAATTTATTAGTTTGTAATTTGATAAAACTGTGTTACAAAAAATGTCGGGTCTTCTAGAAACGTGAAAAGTTAAAACAAAATAAAAAAATTTAACCGATAATGTTGACAAACTGTTCATAAAATAATTAATCACATAAAATTAATCCTGCAATTTAATACAAAAGGAAATTGTTGGACTGGAAAAATTTGTCACACATAATTATTTTCAAAAATAAAGCAGAACAACAACAGCAACGGAAAAATGTCAACCAATTCCTTATCCAACAAAGAAGAGTAGAAAATTTTAATTTTTTTATATTGTATATGGTACAGAATACCATATAACAAATTTGTGGTAATTAATGATTTGGATTGACAACATTTTTTTTCTATAGAGTAAATAAGTGGAACGTCATAGTGCTACATAAACAACATTAAATCTGGGTTATTCTATCGTATCATATTAATTGGTTACACAGTCCGTTTGTTAAAACTTATAAGAAAACATCGTATAAGGGATGAAGGATTTCATTTTATTGTATCGTAATCAGATTTCAATTCATCTATGTAAATATTTATTGAGATTTGGAAGTTAGATACGGTTAATAGAAACGAGATGAATAGGCGTAAATTGTCCAATGCTAAAATATAATACTTTTGATTTTCGAATAATTTTGCCATTATCAAAATAAGAGGACACCATAATATTTGAACCTACACTCGTGTATAAGGAATAAAAAAAATAATGAAAGCACAAATTGACTAGAAGTAGTGGTGGTATCTGTTTAAGAAAGTTATTTTAAGGTCCCTTCCAACTTTCGCTAGTGCAGTCTCCAAGGCTTGTTTGCTGGTCCTATTTAAAGCAATTTTTTCACATTCGATAGTTTGGCATGCCAGCTTCAATAAGTCAGACCTTCTTGTACAAACTACAACCAATACAATAATGAAAAGTCTTTAGCGTTTAATAGAGAAAGGAGTCACACTTAAGAGCCAACAAAAAAGCACTAGGCCTCTTCAGAGTTCCATCAAATTAATTATGGTGGCTTTTTTGAATTTTTCGGTTAGTTATCTTGATTTATAATTATAATGAAATTAGTCAAAAATTAGACAATACAATAAGCTATACATAAAATATACCAAAATTCACAAAAGGAAAAAGTGAATTTATAGCCGAAATTCGAAAAAACAACTCTACAAAATTCTAAAAAAAACTAAACAATTTAATATTTAATTTGAAACCTTTTTTGTTTTTGTATCAATGTGTGTAGTTTAACTCGAAAAAGATTTATTACATGCAATATTTATGTACATAGAAGTTCGACAGTGCTTTAAATTGATTTAACTAAACTGAAATATGAGAAAATAAAATTATTAGCCTATCAATTTTGGGACAGCAGACACAACGAAAAATAATAATTGTAGTATGAGACGTGTATATTTTTGACAGTCGTATCAAGAGTCGTGTCTGTTGTTCGCTCATCTTTTAATATCATGTAATCATGTTACTTATTTGCATCCAAAAGCCAAAAAATTCTTCTGTCTCGTATGTGGAGAAGTTCATCTCATCCAAACCCGCTTAATCGTTTTATAGTTATGATATTCCCAAGATCGTCAATAAATGAACCCACTGCACCTACAGCGAAAGAGGTAAGACACAATTATTTATTGTAACTTCTCATTTTTAATTTCTCTTTTTTGTAATTTCCTTAATTTTTTTCTGTTTGAAGTTTCAAAACATACTTGCTGACTTGCTGTCAAGTGTCACTAAAAAACACTTGCTGTCACCATACCGGTTTTCAAATCAACAAAATGACTAAAATATAAAGTAGTCGTTTTTTTAGTGTTCAGCAGCAGCTACGATGATTTCGAAATGCCGGATGATGTTTGTATGAATAACGTAGGCGTAGATTTTGTTTTGATTTCAACTTTTATTTATAAACATATTTTTCTACATAAAACGTCAAAAGTAGGCTGTTTTCTCTGTTTTCAATGCCCAAAACATTTGTTTTCTGTTTTTGATTACTTCCCTTACATGAGGTCTACACTATGCAAACTCGCTGAGATTTTCTCTCATAAGGTTAAATTGATCAATATATGTGTATGTACATATACAGTTCTTTTCAAAATTATAGCACCAGCAGAAAAATACCGATTTAGATCATTGTGCTCCCGCGTAATATTAAATAAGTCCTAAATATGATTTCTAGAGTTGATCCATTTATAAATTAATAATATTTGATCGAGCAAATAGATTGCGCAGTAGACAGAAAAAATAGAAAACAGAAAAAAGATCTTTTCATAATTATAGCACCATTTACATTTTTCGTCAAAATTCATGATTTATTTTTCTTTAAACAAAAGGAATCGTTTATTCTTGAAAGGGCTCATCTCCACTTTTTCAAATTATTCAGGAAATAAAAAAAACTTTATATTGTCAGCAAAAATAAGTTTAGGAGGGAATTTGAATTTGTTGATGAAAATGTGAATCTAAAATTTGGTCTTTAGTTTCCTCTCCTTGTTTTCCATTTGATGTTTAATCTCCCCCATCTGTCGCTCCATAATTTGAATTGGTTGTTCAATTTTCTCCATTTGTTGTTGAATGTCTACCTTTTGTTGTTCTATTATTTGGTTTGACTGCTCAATTTTCTCCATTTGTCGCACGTTTTATTGTTTCATTTCGAGTTTTGACTGTTTAATTTCCTTCAACTGATGCTCGTTTTGTTATTTCATTATACCCATCTGTCCCATCATTTGGTTCATAGCAGGAGAAGGTACTTGTGTTGTTTCGACCGACGATTGTTTATCTCCTGCCTTCTCTACAGTTGCCGCATCCTTTACTTCCATGCCAAAATCATGATGGTTAGCGTTTAACTCTTCTTTCTCCATGGCGTCACGTAGTCGCACTTGTAAAGCTGATTTAGTATCAGCTGATGTGAGTAAACCCCGTGTCTCAAGTTCCTTCTGTAATTCTGAAACTCTTAATTCGGAGAGAATCATTTGTTTTTATTTTTTATTATTCACAATCCCACCGCTGTCACCAATTGTTACACAAAAACACAACACTTCAATTTATCACAAACGATTTTGTTTATTATAACACCAAAAATTAATTTAACGCAAAATTTTATGATTGGTCCGGTAAGAATAGTCTAGACACATTTAGAACAGTTTTATCATGGAAAATTCTATTGTAGTACCTACAGTAAATTTGTCCTATTTATAACCTATTCTATTCTTCCCTAGGTGTCACCGTAACACTACAGTAATGCAATTGCATTTGCATCTCGCAATCGCTTTTCTCACTTGTTTTCTTAAATTTATTTAGTCGGGTTGTATGTTAAACTTTGGGTTTTAAGAGTTTCTTTAATCTAATTATACAGTTATGTTGTAAGAAATACAATATAATGGTTCTTTGTTTGAATAAGTTCTCGATTTTACAAGCCGCATCTGTTTTTTATTTTTTTTTTTTTTTTATATTAGGACTGAGTCTTCTACTCATTTAGTAATTTATAAATTTATATTGCATAATAAAGTATTTGAATAGTCGGTACAATCACATGATTATCCCCCATTTCGTGTAACTCATCCACTGGATTTGCGCCACAGTAAGTCTACTGACCGCCTGGTCGCGATAAGTCCAATGGTTTTATTCTTTGCAGTCTTCTTGTTGGTATTGTATTCAGCATACAGGGTATGTCCAGATTTTTATGCTGGTACAGACGTTGTAGGTGTTTTGTTGTACCACGGTGCATTAACAATACATCGCAGGATTTTATTTTGAACTGTTTGTATGATTTTAATATTTGTCCTCTTGGCACAACCCCAGAGTTCGCTACCGCACGTCCATACAGATTTCAGGATTTGTTTGTATGACAGCAGTTTGTTATGGATCGCTAGGAGCCAATGCATCTTTCTAAATTTTAAGTTTAGTTCTTCTCTCTTCTTTTTTATGTGTTCCTTCCATCTAAGTTTAGCATCTAAAGTCATGCCAAGATACTTAGCAGTGTTCGCATGCGGTACTACTATAGAGTTTATCATTATTGATATAAGTAGTGTAAAGTGGATGGTCCTAGGCCAGCCGAAATCGATTCCAGCCGAAAAATTTTTTACATGTAAATTACAACAACATAAACGATTACGTATGTTTTTACTATGGGCATACTACAGTGTAACCCCGGTAACTAAATCTCTATATAAAATGAAAACCTAAGTATATAATTTTCTTAAAAATCTGTCATTCAACTGTATATTATATTTTTTTAAGACATTTCGTTAGATGGCAGCACAGTCATAAACTTTAAGCTTTGAACTTTTTAATATTAATTAACTTTTCGATAGATGGTGCACATTTCTTACAGTTTTATTATCAACCACGATAACTAAAACTCTATATAAATGTATCTAAAATCAGGTATTCAACTGTAAATGATTATTATTTTCCAACTTTATCTGTAGATGTCACTTTAAAAGCTTATTTTATGTACATGGTTTGTAACTTAGTTCAATATACAGTTTTATTATCAACCACGATAACTAAAATTCTATATGAATTTATCCAAAATCATGTATTCAACTGTATATTGTTATTTTTTAAAACTTTATCTGTAGATGTCACATTTCAAAGTTTATGTATATTCTGTAAATATGGTTTGTAACTTAAACGAATAATATTTATTTTTTAATTGAAATTGGATACTATAAAGTTATAATAATATTTTATAATTTAACCTTGGCATTGAAAAAAAACTAGTTCAACGTACAATAAATAAAAACTGTAAAATGTAATCAGCATAAAGTAAGAAAAGAAGATAAGAAAAAAAATTGCATAATTGAAATTGGATAGTACGTTATATGTATTAATATTTTATAATTTAACCTTGGCATTGAAATCTTGATCATAATTTTTTATTTTACCAACTTTATCTGTATATCATCTTTTTAAACTATACATTTGACGAAAGTAAAATTATTTTCTATTAATAAGTTATAAAAGGGTACGCATTTATAGTATGATACATTAGAATAATGTATATTGTTAGACCGTTTACAATGATGGTTGCGGGACCATCAGGGTGTGGAAAAACTACTTTCGTTATAAATTTATTAAAACATTTGAATGATGGTAAAAAAGTAAATAAAATTGTATGGTGTAATGGAAACTCAAAAGCGATACCACAAGATATCTATGAAACAAATCAAATAGAAATTATACAAAATATCCCAGACACTTTTGAAAATTGTGAAGACGGAAGTATCATAATATTAGATGATCTAATGACAGAAGCTTATAATAAAAATATTTGCGAACTTTTTACCAAAGGTTCACATCATAATAACTTGTCTGTTATTTTAGTAACTCAGAATGTGTTTCACCAAGCAAAATATTGTCGAGATATTTCTTTAAATTGTAAATATCTGGTAGTTTTTAAAAATCCCAGAGATAGATCTCAGATTTGTTCTCTAGCAAGACAAATATACCCTGAAAACACAGCAGAACTTATGAGGGTATATAACGAGGCTACTTCGAGAGCTCACGGTTATTTACTATTTGATTTGACACAGTCAGCCAATGATTTATTTCGCTTCCGTACAGATATCTTAAAAAAAGATTATTTTACATGTTATTGTCCAACTATTTTATTTGAAAATAAAAAAGTGTGTATAAAAAATGAAACGATTGAAGGCAAACAAACATATTCTACATGTGCTAAAAAAGTGTAACCCACAAACGAGAAAAGCGCTACTTAAGGTCTGTTCCCCTGAAGTTATAAAAACTTTATGTGAAATATCACTGAACACATTAAATGGAAACAATAGAATTTCTAAACAGTGTAAAACAAAATTAAAAAAGTATAAAAGAGAACTTCGCAACTTAGCTTGTCCAAAACTGTGTCTCTCTTCAAAGCGTAAAATTCTTGTACAAAAAGGTGGATTCTTACCCGTTTTAATCGGTACTATTTTATCAGGGTTGATAGGCCAAATAATTAATCAGTCATCATGAGTAATTTACAACGGATGATTGTTATACAACCAGAAATTTTCGAAAAAATTAAAAAATATTTAATTGATGATAGTAAACTATCGGAATTAGATAAAAATATGAAATCAATTCTACACAACAACAAACTAACTGATTTGAATAAGTGGCATCTATATAGGCAGAACTTATTGACATATTCATCAATGAAGAGAAAAAATGCGTATAAGAATAAATTTAATTGGCATCAACCAGCAATACGTCATGTTCAAGGAGTGGGAGTTCAAACTAAAAGAATTTTTTCTACAGACCAAGAAATAAATACAGATTCACCATCAGAAGGCTTTGATATTGGTACACAAACTGATATACCTAAAGTTGAAGAGGTGTACACAAATGTTGATGAAAAAACTAAACCAGATTTTACACAATTAGACACAGAAGAAATATTTGAAAATAATGACGGTGTATTTGATGATGATGGTGATGATGATGGTGATGATGATGATAGGATTGTTTCTGAGGAGTATATTGATCCAAAAGAAATTTTGCGGGAAAGAGCTTCTTCAGACTCTAACATGTACAGAACATTTGAAATGAAAGACGGTGCGACAATCTCTGTTCCAACAAAAAAATATATTTTTAAAAACCGGAAAGATCTTCAGCCTCCAAAACCAGGATCAATGCAATCAACTCAAGGCCTACCTAAGAGGAAAAGTGAACGTACGTTAACAGTTCAAACAATAAAACGTAGTGAACAAGAACGCTTACGGAATCAACCTTGGACAAGAATGAAATAAAAAATTTAAAAATAAAAAGTTATATAAAGGATAAAATCGGTGTTTTTATTTATTAATTTATTAGTTATTAATGAGAACAGTGATGGATAATTTCACACACGTAACTCTTTTAAGTAACAGTTCTTTAAAATATTACCCAAACAATTCATTATCGAGGTTCACGGTTAAACTTCCTAACACTATAAATTTGGATCCTAATGAGAAATGGTATGTTGGTCTAACTAACGTTGCTCATACTTCCATAAGTGAACAAACAAAAATTACAATTAAAACGCCATCAAAATACATACTTCCTTTAAACGTTGAATTAATAATATTTTTATATGCAACTACCCCTAAATTTTATCAACCAATCGAAGAAGCTAATTTCTTTGATCGGTATAACTCATCAACTGAATTAGTTAGAATCAATTATAACAAAGAAGAACCATATATTCAGCTACCAGCGTTGAAAGGTGTTAACCCTTTAATAAAATGTCATCAAGAGTACACACTTGTGGAATTTTTTGATGTAATATTTTCTCAGATTAAAATAACGAGATGGCCAGAGTTTATAGAATCTTTACAAATGGAAATTAAAAATTTCAAAGCAACCAAAGAGAATGAAGCTAAAATAAAAAATATTAAAGATAATTATATTGATGTGAAGACTAAGATCAATCCATTTCCATTTTACATGTGTTTTTATTGTAATATAATCAAACCGAGAACTATTGGGGATGCATCTGTATCATGCTTGTATATGCATCCCCTAGGAACAGACGTTGATAGAGGCATATCTCGATCATATCAAATAGATAATGTTCAATATTGCCCCATTGAAAAGTATAATATATCAGAGATCAGTATTTTAATAACTGATGAAACTGGTGAACAAATTAATTTTAAAGATGGACTTTTTATGACCTACCTAGTACTTCACTTTCGCAAAGGTATATAAAGAGGTATCTTACGGATTTCATTAATTACAAATGGATAACTATTACGCAAAGTACTACGCTAACCAATCCGGCGGTGGTGGCTATAACAATGAAGATTTTGGTCCACTATTACGATCTCAAAGAGTATATCAAAAGGGAAGAGGATTAGGAGGATTTTTCGGCGGAATATTCCGTTACTTAAAACCAATATTAACATCAGCCCTTCATGGCTTAACAAGTGAAGCACTTCAAGTTGGTTCAGACATTCTTCAGACACAAAAGCCGATTAATGAAATACTTCGTGATAGATCAATACAAGTGGTTGATAAATTACGAGATAAAGCAGCAGACAAAATTAAACAAATGTCTGGTACAGGAGCTAAAAAATCAATAAAAGGCTGCTTGAAAAGCCGTTGTAAACAGTTGAGAGTTGTTCGTGACAGCGTGAAAAAGAGAAAAAATATATTAAAAAATAAAACAAACAAGAAACGGATTATTGATATTTTTACATAATGGCGTTTACAGAATGAATGGCGTTTACAGAATGCATGAAATCGGAGCTAGATTTATTTCAACCACCTTCAATTCAAACAAGTATTTTAAAAAATGAAGAAGTAGCATACAAACCTATAACCAGTTTAGAAAATCAGTCGGTTATTGAATTTGCTTGTTACAGTCATGGTGATTCATATTTAGATTTATCATCAATAAATTTATGTTTGAAATTTCAAGTAACTAAAAATGATGGTAAATTATATGTAGAGGCCGACAAAGATCAGCCTAGTTTAGTTAACAATATGTTGCATTCCCTGTTTCATCAAGTCAATATTTCTTTAAACGGAAAGAATATAAATTCAACAGATGGGAATTACAGTTATCGAGCATATTTAGAACAACTATTAAATTATGGTGATGATGCATACAAAACACATTTGCAATTATCAGGATGGAGTTTAGAGACAAAAAATCTTGATAATATTGCTGAAAACGATGGATTAAAATTAAGAACAGCATTAACTAAAAACAGTGGAATTGTAGAAGTATATGGAAAATTGCATGCTGACATGCTCAATCAACCTTTGCAATTAAACAATGTAGATTTACGAATTTCGTTAACATTGAATAAACCGGAATTTTATTTACTCGGTGCTGATACAGATACTTCGATTGTCAAAATTACAGAAGCTACACTTTACTTGAGACATGCTCATGTAAATCCAAATATTTTAATTGCACACCATAAAATGCTTGAAAATACAACAGCAAAATATCACTATAAGCGTAACGAAATTAAATCATTTACAATTCCCGCCGGAGGAAACTCAATTTCACTAGATAATATTGTTCTAGGACAGCTCCCAACAAATCTAATATTTACAATGGTAGATAATGATGCATATTCTGGGAAAAGATCTAAGAATCCATATAATTTTAAAAATAATAAAATAACATCGTTCGCAATTTATATAAATGGGGTTCAAGTTCCTAGTGCACCGATTGAAATGAATTTTGCAGACGGGTCCAGTTACGCTAGAGCGTATTCAACAATATTTACATCGAGTGGAATTTTACACACACCTCAAGGAAATTTGATTACCAAAGAAATGTTCAAGAATGGCTATTTCCTGTTAGCTTTTGATCTAACTTCGGACATGTCAAGTACTTTATCATGCAACTCTCTAATGAATCAAGGAAGTTTAAGACTCGAGGCACGATTTGGGGAAGCTCTTAAGACAACTAAAACATGTTTAGTGTACTTGGAATATGATACAACTCTAGAAATAGATAAAAATCGTAATATTGTAACGAATTATTAATAATATAAATACCTTTTATATCCTAAATAAAAAGTTAGTTTATACTAATACACACGATGATTGCCAATACAACAACTACTTTAGATATTCAACAAGCATTGAAAACACATAAATTTACTAAGAAGTATTTTCAAGGTGTTTTTGCAATAAACACAATCCCAAAGAGGGTTAAATCAAAACCTGCTTTATATGTTATTAATACGGACAAATCAAATCAACCAGGGCAACATTGGTTAGCTGTTTATTTTCCATCAAATGGATGTGGAGAATTTTTTGATTCTTACGGAAGATCACCAACGAAATATCCTGAGATTAATAGATTTCTAAAATATAACAGTAAATGCATTACATACAATAATAAACAATTACAAAGTTTATTCACCGGAGTTTGTGGGCAATATTGTTGTGTATATTTGTTAAATAGATGTAAACGTAACTCAATGAAAAAATTTATAAAATTATTTAATGTTAAAAACCATATTGAAAATGATGTAAAAATAAAGAAACTTTTTAAAAAAGAATTTCCTAAGATTTTAACTACAAGAACAAAAACAAACATGATTCATCGGTTATTTAAGTTCATCGATAAGAAGAATAAAATATGATTTTATTAACATGTATGAAAGAGATAGTACCACTCTTGAAGAGTATAAATACGGAAGTTATTTTTATGAAAAACTAGTTTACATTTACCTTGAAACACAAACAATATGCTTAAAGTAAAAAGCGTTAATAATTTAATTAAAAAAAAGATGGCAACCATACCTAATTTATTGTTGTCTCATACATATTTTTTAAATGATCAACATACAAGTTATCTAAATGTTGGTTATGATATTAACACTTTTGAAACTACTATAATCTTGTTCAAAAATACAATATTTCATACACTAAGTGCTGAAATGTGGACGACTACAATTTTCAATAATTTACCAACAATAAACAACCACTTCAATGGTAACATTTCCTTTGCTGAATTACCAAAAACGAATGGAAATTGTGATGTAAAGCTAACCAGCAGAAATAATGAGAGACGTATTATATTTACGAGTGGAGGGAAGAAAATCGTTTTAAATTCCAAAGAATGGGAACGCTGCTCATCTTTATCATCATTTTTGCAATCAATCATTATCTGGAGCGAAACAGTACGGACTGATGTTGCTAATTATTTCTATTTATACAAAGAAAAATGTTTCGATCAGCTAACATATTCTCTACAAATACAGGATTTTTTTATACCGCCAGTAACAGGATACAACTATTTTAATTATTCAAGATTGTTTAATGAAATACCAGTTTTATGTAAGGAAAAATTAATGAATGAACTTTGTACTCGTACACTAAGAAATTAATGAATAAAAACAATTTATACTTTTTTCAAATCAATTTTTTATTTCTTAAATATTATTTTTACAATGAATTACACCGTCTTGAATCCATTTGGTTTGAATATTATCGATAAACTCTTCACCTCTAATGTTTTTAACGTGTCGGCATGCGGGAAACCAAAATGCATGTTCTGTCCATATTTCATTGGTGATATTCCAATCCTCGAGAACTCCTTTGCAGCTGAAACACTTGATGCAGTCGTCCACGCCTGTATAGTAAAATCCAGCTCGGGATAGTTCTAATGGATCGATGAACCATTTATTCCATAACTTCTCGAATGATTTTAGCCGACTCTGCACCTTATTCATTCCACCTTCTAACCCGTATAAACCGCATGTATCTCCTTGTTCCTCTCTATGTACTGGTGAATCCATTTAAATGAGGTTTTTACTTTTCACGTGTGACTCGAACAATGTACAAATCTATACTAGATCTAGATAAACTCTCGTATATTTGAAAATGATGTTTTCAGAGGGGCCACGTGATGTACATATACATGTTTACTTGTTTGATTAACCATGATTAAACATGTTTATTGACCTTATTTTACGAATATGGATGTTGAAATCATCGAACATAATTTGATATGATTACAAAGGTTTGTATTTAATCGATACTTTATAATATTTATGCTGATGTGGTAAGATTGGAAAACTGCGCGTGTGAAAACATGTTTATTGACTCAATTTTGCTGATGTGAATGTTAAAATCAATGAACGTAACATGATATGATGACAAAGGTTTGTATTTAATCGATACTTCGTAATATTTATGCTGATGTGGTAAGATTGGAAGAAACTGCGCGTGTTTAAAAGTCAACTTAAACCATAATAAGTATAAATTATAGCGAGCTCCTTTGAAAATTATCAGTTTGATAGTAAGCATAAGATTGTTAACAACCAACCAACCAACCAACCATGGATATTCGTCAACAACTTTTAGAAAAACTCAACAATGTGCCAAGGTTTGCTGAGAAAAAAATAATCAAATTTGAAGATCTGGATGTGAACAGAAACTATGTGGTACAAGAAGTCAAATCAGTCAAAACACGAGATATGGCATGAAAATCCTAATAGAGACTGATGAGAATATCATATTTATGCCGGAGCGATTCAACGTTTTTAATGATCGAGAAATACAAAATTTAAACCATTTGTCTAAAGAACACTTAATTATGGTAAAATCTGATAGATATAATGTTCATTTTGTATAAATAAATAAATAAAACAATATTATATAAAATTATTTAGAAAAAGTATTTAATTTCAAAACAATCTTATTATGGTTTTCGACTCCGCTACTTCTCTGTTTTCAACACTATGGGTAAATTAGCTAACATTTATTATGTTAAAAATCATTCATTTTGATGAATGTTATAGTGATCATAATCCAAGATATCTTTCGTTTTAAATAAATTCTAAACATTATGAGGAAAAAATATTATATATATATATATATATATATATATATATATATATATATATATATATATATATATATATATATATATATATATATATATATATATATATATATATATATCAATCCAAAATTCATATGCTTTCATTATTAATTCGTCCACTTACATAAAATGAGTCGGATTCAAATAGTGAATGAATTGCATAAGCCAGCACGTAAAAATTTTATACGCAGACATGTTAAAATTAAGGGTATTGATGACTTATGGCAGGCAGATCTCGTGGAAATGATTCCCTATGCAAGAGAAAATGCTGGTTTTAAATATCTTCTAACTGTAATCGATGCTTTTTCTAAATTTGCTTGGGTTGAACCTATAAAGAAAAAAACATCACAGATAATTGTTGGTGCTTTAACAAAAATTTTCAATGAGAGTAAAAGAGTACCAAATAATCTACAAACGGATATGGGAACTGAATTCTATAATAAAGATTTCAAACAGCTTGTGAAACAGAAAAATATTAACCACTATTCAACATTTAGTCCAATAAAAGCATGTATAGTAGAAAGATTTAATCGAACTCTTAAGGAGCAGATGTGGAGGAAGTTTAGTCTCCAAGGATCTTACAAGTGGCTGAATATTTTAAAAAAATTAGTGAAAGATTACAACAACAAAAAACATAGGACAATTAAATTAGCACCTGTAGAAGTTAATATGGCAAATGAAAAACAACTTTTAAAACGTGTGTATACATATCCTAAGTTAATGCAGAAAAATAAATTTAAAGTTGGAGATTTCGTTCGAGTTAGCAAATTTAAAACCGTTTTCGAAAAAGGTTATACACCAAATTGGACTACTGAAATATTTAAAGTTATCAGTATTAACAACAAATTTCCTGT
Organism: Tipula helvola; assembly: GCA_963556165.1. NCBI lineage: Eukaryota > Metazoa > Arthropoda > Insecta > Diptera > Tipulidae > Tipula > Tipula helvola. The sequence continues at coordinate 177,975,777 of OY744481.1, read as the reverse complement.
GACATATTTACTTGAGGATTATAAGGGTCAACTAATATCAGGTCGGTTTTATGAAAAGGAGCTCCAAAAGACAAATCATCCTGATACTTACCTTGTAGAAAAAATCTTGAAGAGGAATGGAACTAAGGTTTATGTCAAATGGCTTGGTTTTGATTCATCACACAACTCATGGATAAATAAAAACGATATTCTTTAAAATACTATTATACTATTATACATTTATTTAAAATAAAATCTGATACAATATTATTATTTAGTATTATTATTTAGTAAATAAAATTATTAAAATTAACATATATACATATTATTTTATTCTAAATTATATAAACTTATACTTTAATTAAATTTGTAAACTATTGAATATCAAAATTTTCGAGTTCTTTGTTACCCCATGCCAAAGTATTAAAAGAATTTGGTATAACGAATCTTTTATCATCATCATTTGTCAATGCTAATTTATTAACTAATTGGGTGTACAAATCATGTTTTATACTTTTAAAATTTAATTGAGATCTAATTATTTTTTCGTCATTATTCAAACAATTTTTATAATCATTAAATGATATTTTATTTGAAACAACACTTTTTTTAATACCCTTAATTTTTTTACTTAACTCATTATCATCTTCTAGAAGTATACAATATGTTTTTGCTTTCAGCCCTATAAATTCTGTTATAATTTTTCCATTACATTCATCTTTAAACATACCTAACACTTTTTTATTTTTTAATGGTATTCCAAAAATGTTTTGTGGAGAAAAGTCTGATGTATCAAATCTACTGTCAATATCCTGTTCAATGTCTTTATAGAAGTCTTCAGTTTGAATTTCGTAAATTAGAGAGTCAGTGTCAGTATATAGCAATGAAGCTCGTTCTTTATATTTAGGCATAAAGTATTTGTAATGGAAATCATACATAAGGGTTTTTGATAATTCTAATACTGTAAATCCTACATAAATAGGTTTGTTTAATGTTATTTGCAATTTATTCATTTGGATTGCAATGAGATTTTCATTAAAAACTGAAGATGAATGGAAATTAGGTTTATTAATTAAACTACTAGCGCCTAATTTGTTCTCAATATTTTCCCAGTGTGTCAGCATTCGAATGTCTTTTCGCTTGAAAACATCCTCAAGAGTTTTACCAAACACACTGTTATTCATTAATTTATAAAAATCTTTTTCAAATGGATTCTTAGCTTGTGCACGTAGGTTGGTATTAAGGTCTATGTATGATTTTAAAAAAGGTTTTTGGTTAAATTGTAATACTCTATGTATTTTCTTTAGAATCAACCCTTCTGATAAGCACTGTTTTAAATTTTTTTGATGAATTATATAGTTGGATTTGGGGTTAAGATTGGCTATGAGTTTCTTTTGCTTAGAAGATATATATACAGGTTTAATATTTTCTACGCAAAATGGTAAATCATTATGTGATTTATGTAGATGTTCTGGATATTCTAAATCACATTCTAAGATATACCCCAATTCATCATTATCATTTATAGAATTTATATCAAAGTTTTCAATTTCACTATTTTTAAGCCATTTAAAATTTGCATATGGTAGATATTGACTCATAGCATGTCCGTAAAGGTTATTAGCATCTAGATAGATTATATAGTTGGAATTTTCATCTTTCTTTACATATTTGCTCATATATTTATTATTTGCTTTAGCATAACGTTTAGAACATTGTGCTAAGCCACCACGAACTCCCTTTTTAATGAAATTTAACATATCAATATTTGTTAATAATTCCATTTCAATGTTTGTGTATTTTAACATTGCGTCCCAGCTCAGACCGGGAGATGTGTAGTAGTGAGCTGGATCTAAATTATATGTTTTTAAACAGACATTTCTAAAATTTTCAAAAATATCTGTTAAAAGGAGGACATCAGATTTTAAATATAAATCTGAATAATCACCCAAATTCTTACAGTTGAATTCAACCCATACTTTATTAGCATGAGTGTATTGTTCGTCTGTAATGTGGGAATCATTTAACTTATTATAAAAGCTCGACTTTGGTGGTAGGCTAGAATAATTAAATTTTTCATGACTATCTAGAAAATCATAAGGAAAGACACCCTTTTTCTTAATAAGATTTAATTGATTTTGATTTATGAACATTTTTTGAATTTCCAAAAACTGATTTTCTTCCAAATTTTTTGCTAAGTTGTCGAGACTGGAAGCCATAAACTTAAAAGAATCAATGAATCTCAGTTTAATTTTTTTAGTATTATTAATTTTGAAATGTTTCGTGAAAGATATGTATCTTTCCTTATTTTGGGCAATTAAATCAATATTTTCCTCATCAAAGCCCAATTCTTTGATAATGAAATGAGCATCATATCCGCTTAAATTATGGCAAACTATTGGTACAAAATCTATAACTTGATAATGCAAATTACAATTAACATGAGCAGCGCCTCGAAACTTGCCGGTAAGATGGCAATGATCTCTTACTTTATAGTTTTCAGAATCAATGAAAGATTTTTCACAAATGTGGCAATTGGTTGAATTATTATATTGAAATTGCTCATCATTTGTTAGTGCAATCATTTTGAATTTTGAATTTAATTTATTATAAAGCTGGTCTAAATCAAGTTTTATTTTTTCGATAAATTGTTTAGCGCAATCTTCTCCCCTATATAATTCAAATTTTGATAAACTGTCATCGTATGAGCATTTTATATAATATGCAAAACTGCAAGGCTCATGTTTTGTCACGTTTTCGGTAAATGGGTGTGTTGCGCTAGGTAAACATGTATTAATCGGTTTTAATATTGCTTCAAAATCACAATATATGATGAAGGGTACGCGTTCCTTATTTTTAAAGTTTTTAAATTTTAATATAGAATTTTCTTTGTTATGGAGTAAACATTTAATTTTATTACATCCATGTTGTAGATGGGTGTTTAATTTTCTTTCATTACGAAAAAATATTAAACATCCGTCACAAATGAATTTCCGATTTTCCCGTTTTGAAAATTGTTTGCCCACTAACGTATTTAACTTTTTTATGAAACAATAATGACTATTTTCCCCATCTTCTAAATATAACAAATTAACATGATGTTGTTTTTTAAGATTTGTATAATATAAAGGACCCACAATTTGACTACCTTCTAAACCATACACATTTACACTTATATTATTCTGGTTTTCAAATTGTGGGATGTCTTTTAAAGGCATGGGGAAACTAATATTATTTAAATTTAAGATACAACTATAGTGAGGAAATGAATTACACCGTTGAGGTTTTCTTACATTAGGATATTTGCTAGCCATGATTGACCAGGCGAAACAGGCTTGATCAGAATTTTGAACATTGATTATAGCTTTTTTATCTTTAATACATTTTGGGAGAGGTATGTAAGAAGACCCTCTCATCGGACTATATTTATTAAAATTCAATTCAATGAACAATACTTTTTCAATCGCCCATCCAGACTCTTTCTCTTGAAACTCCTCACCCAGAGTATTCAAAGTGCAAACAATCTGTGAAAATATTTCATCCAAATCAGTAGCTTCTGTTAAAATTGCATTTTTAGTATTAAATGATTTTAATGAACTAACATTTACTTCGTCTTTCAAATCATATTTGGTGAATAAACCAAACAATTCAAAATTTGTTTTAACAGCTTTAAATATTGCTGTTTGAAGCTGTATTAATTTAATTATTTTATGTTTTATAGAATGCATAAAATCATTTATACTAATATAGTTATTAGGTACATCTGAAACCCTATAACTAATTATTCGAGATTTGAATGCTGTGCTAATGATCTGAATGTTTTCATCATTCTCACTATAGTTTTTTAAACAATTATTCTTATGAGCTAATGACTTATGATGATTAAAAAAAAATTTTTTTGGAACACTTACATTACAATTACTGCATAAAATGTCAGCATCAGTAGGTGCGTCATCCATTTTCCTTCTCTTAGCGGTTACAGCTGTCCTTGAATTTGATGGAATATCAAAAGATGAAGGTGTGTTGATGGTCGGTGCAATATGTACCCTCTTATGATGGTACTCAAGTTTTCGTTTATTACCGAAAACGATTCCACATACTTCACATAGCATGTTATCTTGGGAGTGCTGCTCCTTTACATGGCGAACTAAAATGTCTTTTGATGAAAACATTTTGTTGCATTCTTCGCAGTTATTCATTATTTAACTGAAAATATTAAAGAAATAATATGTTAAAACATTTTATATCATTTAAATAAATGTATGATTGTAACTTACTTTAAAATTTTTTTCGACTAAGTATTTAAATATGTTGAAATTTTATTTATTTTGTTAATTAGTTAAATTATAAAATTTCACTCTTAAAAGTTTGTTTCACACTTTAAATTTTCTTTACTATCTCACAAGATTAGATATAAAAACCAATGTATCTTGTTAATATAAATGTTCTCTTTGACTTTTATTATGATCACTTCACTTTTTTAATTTTAAAATGATAGATTAATTCAAAAATATAAATTTTTTCACTTTTATTATGATCACAACACTTTTAAAATAATAGGTAACTCAAAAATAATAAGTAGATGTTTTACACGACACGACAATACGTTGTATAAGTTTATTATACTTTTTCATTACGTTTAAAAAAAAAAAACAAAAAAAAAATTGATGATCACAATTTAATCATGAATAAATTTATTGCAATAAATTTTCATTACGATTACAGTTTATTCACATTGATTTTTGTTATATGTATATGTATGTAAATGATTTTTTTTTTTTCATTACCTTTAAAAAAAAATTTGTAAACAAATATCATTTTACAGTTTTTATTTAATGTACGATGAACTAGTTTTCAATGGCAAGGTTAAATTATAAAATATTAATATAACTGTGCACTATCCAATTTCAATTAAGTTACAAACCATGTTTACATAAATACATAAACTTTGAAATGTGACATCTACAGATAAAGTTTTAAAAAATAACAATATACAGTTGAATACCTGATTTTGGATAAATTCATATAGAGTTTTAGTTATCGTGGTTGATAATAAAACTGTATATTGAACCAAGTTACAAACCATGTACATAAAATAAGCTTTAAAGGGTGACATCTACAGATAAACTTGGAAAAATAATAATTTACAGTTGAGTACCTGATTTTGAATAATTTTATATGGAGTTTTAGTTATCGTGGTTGACAATAAAACTGTAAGAAATGTGCGCCATCTAACGAAAAACTAAGTAATACTAAAAAGTTCAAAGCTTAAAGTTTATGACTGTGCTGCCATCTAACGAAATGTCTTAAAAAAATATAATATACAGTTGAATGACAGATTTTTAAGAAAATTATATACTTAGGTTTTCATTTTATATAGAGATTTAGTTACCGGGGTTACACTGTAGTATGCCCATAGTAAAAACATACGTAATCGTTTATGTTGTTGTAATTTACATGTAAAAAATTTTTCGGCTGGAATCGATTTCGGCTGGCCTAGGACCATCCACTTTACACTACTGATATATAATTAACTTTTAGATTTGTAAAGTTCACTTGGACTGATTTTGCTTCATTTAATTTAATTCGCCATTTCTCTGTCCATTTACATATCAGGTTAGTAGCCTTCTGTAATTTACTAGTGGATTCATTGATGTTTTTTGCTTTTGCAAGTATTGCCGTGTCATCGGCAAAAGTCGCCATTGTTGCTTCTGTAATTGGTATATCTCTAGAATATAGGAGATAAAGGATCGGTTCAAGAACACTCCCTTGTGGAACTCCTGCTGTTATTCTTTTAAGTTGGGAGTATTCATTCTCATACTTTACTCGGAAGTGCCTCTCTGATATGTAGGATTTTAGAATTTGAAAAAATTGCTCCGGAAGATCTCGATGAAGTTTGAATTTTAACCCCTGGTGCCATATACTTTGTCAAATGCTTGCGCTACATCAAGGAATATAGTTGAGCATATTTGTTTGCTTTCTAGTGATTCCCGATTACATCAGTAATTCGATGTACTTGTTCTATAGTAGAATGTTTTTCCCTAAATCCAAACTGATGTGAGGGGATAAGATTCCTTTCTTCGATAATTGGTTTTAGTCTTTTAAGAAGAACCTTTTCAAATAGTTTCGATAATGTTGGTAGCAGAGAAATCGGCCTGTATGAAGTTTTATCGTTCGGAGGTTTGTTCGGCTTAAGTATCATAATAACTTCTGCAACTTTCCATTGTCTTGGTACATATCTTAGTCGAAATGCTGCATTAATTATATGCATTAGTTTCCTCAACGCTTTCTCCGGTAACACTTTTATTATCTGACCTGTTATAAGATCATATCCTGGAGCCTTATACGCATTCAGATTATTCTTGATTTCCCATTTTAGTTCTTTCAATGTTATAGGTGTAATTTTTATTTTATCCTGCTTATTTATCGGGGCAATATTTTCCTCTTCAGTTTGTTTTGGGTAAGGTTGGAATGTTTCTTCAAGAAGATTTGCAAACAAATCAGCTTTTTGTTTAGCATTTCGAGCACAATTGTCTTTATCTTTAATTGGAGGAACCTGAAGTTTGGGTCTTTTAAGATTCTTAGTTGCTTTCCATAATGAGTAATCAGTATCTTTTTGCCCAGTTAGAGTGCTGAGGTATTTATTAACTGACTGATTTTTAATGTCTTTTATTAGATATTTTAATTTGTTACACAAGTGATTAAATACCCTCTTATTTTCCGGGTTTCGATGTTTTTGCCAATTCTTCCGTGCTTTTCTTTTGATTTTAAGTAGTTCCCTCACTTCTTCCGGATAGCTAGCATTGCGCTTATTTGCCTGACTGTTATTAGGAGTACTTTCCCACGCAGCACTTTGGATATTGAGATTATCTAGTTCTTCTTCTAATTGGACTGATCCCTGAATTGGGTTCTGCAGATTAATTCTTTCTGTTAACCGTGTTTGGAAGAGATCCCAATTGGTTTTGAAGCTCGTTAATTTCGGGTTGCTCTGTTTCATAATAATTGTTTGGCTAAGTATCATAATAACTGGTGAATGATCTGATGATAGACTTTCACTGTTCTCTATATGGATATAATTATCTGAAATTCCTCTTGTAACAAAGAAGTCTATAACATCTAGAGTCTTACTGATATTCGAGGGCCAATAGGTTGGTGTACCGCCTGAGTGAAATTCACATTTTAGTTGTTTGCCTGCTGCGAAAAGTTCTTTTCCTTTAGTGGTCGTTAACCGTGATCCCCAATAGGTATTTTTTGCATTAAAGTCACCTCCAATTAAAAAGACACTTCCTAGTATTTTGAGAAGATTAGTATAATCTCCTTGTTTGAGATTGTATCTTGGGGGCAATAGATTGCTGAGATACTACAAGTTTTATTATTGTTCAATTGTATTTTGATTATTGTGACTTGCATGGAAAGCTTCTCAACTTTAAGTTCTTCGTTATGCTTTATGTGATCTTTCATCAGGATAGCTGATCCACCTCTAGCTTTGTTCTCTGAATGTAATGCATGGTAGCAATTACATCCTTTTATTTTACAGAATGAAGTTTTGGTGAAATGGGTTTCTGATATAAGACATATATCTATATTATGCATGTTTAAAAATATATCTAGTTCTTGAATGTGATGCAATAGCCCATTTGCATTCCAGGTTACAATTCGTAATGTTTTATTCATTTCTTTATTTTATAATTCGATTTTATATAATTTATATTCTGATACACTCGATCAAAATTTTCTTCTATTCTTTTATTGAAACTAGTTTGTGATTTCATTTCTTCTAGCGCGTTCTGCAGACTCATTTCCTATGAAGAAAGTCTTTTGTTGAGGTTCTCTAGATTTCTCACTATGTCCTGTAAAACGAGATCCACTTTGAGCTGTTTCTGCTCTGTTTGCTGAACTACTTTGTCATAAGTAACATTTTCATTTACTCGCTCTCTTTGTGTGTTAGGATTAGGAGTCAACCATTTTGGCTCCGTGTTTTTTTTTAATAGATTGTACATTTCTTGATGTAACTGGTTTGCGTGATTTATCTCTCATTTTTTGTAGTTCTACTGCAACTTCACATCCTCTGTAGTTGGCCGGATGCTGACCATTACAGTTGATACACTTCGGTGTTGTATTTCGGGGAACTATGCAGTCTTTCCCTGCGTGTTTTCCTGCACATTTAACACATCTTGCTTCTCGATGGCAGTACTTCTGTGTATGATTATAACCTGGATCGTTTTTGCATTGAGGTATTAGTCGAATGACCTTTCTCGGTGTTTCTATTTTAACTCTGAGGTTAAGGATAGCCTTAATATTATAAATACTTTCTATTTTTTCCTGGTTGTCGAAGGTTAGCATAAAAAGTGGGAGACCTCTTCTATTGATTTCAACATTTCCCTCCCTGTTATCTCTTCTCTCTTTTCTAATGATGTTGACTGCATCAACTATTTTCAGGCCTTTGCTTTGCAGGTCCTTAATGATTTCATCTTTTGTGCAAGTTGGATGTAGACCTCTTGCAACCACTGAAGTCCATCAGCATTTAATTTGTTAGCTAGAGCTTTACAAGCCGCATCTGACAGAGATAATATTTTGGGGCAAGTTTTTGAAAAAATGAATCACTTTACAAAACTGTCCTACCCTTACCTAAAAAAAAATTGGATGCAGGTGTGTCGTCCATTAATTGGTAATTGTAATAGTAATGCAAATCTAATTGCCATCATGTAGTATTGTCCTTTGAAATAAGTTCTATATTTTACAGAACTTTCTCTTATATGTAATAGAAAAAAAACTGAATAGATTTTAACAGGTAATATATAGTCAAAAATATCAGTTTCAAAAATATTTCTGCAACACTTATGAAATTCCATTTACACCACATTCCATTTTACTTATGAAATTCCATTTACACCAACAAAGAAGTTGTCGACATATTTATTCAATTTTTAATGATCACGTTTCAAACGTTATAATAGATTCCGGTCCGTGGAGGTTACAGGCCGCAAGTGCAATATATAGTACCGAAGTCAAAAACAAAACGCAAGACAAACTTGTACAAACAAATTCTATTGAAAACGTCAACACACAATAACAAAATTAATTTTACCATTTCGCTTATTGATTAAAAACAAGAAATTCTCAGACGTCGCCACAATTCGCTGAAAAATTCTTTAAAATTTCACTCGCATTCTGTAACGACCCACTGTTAGAGTTTTTACTTTTAAACGTTATATTCCCAGTTATATTTACAAAAATAAATTTACATTTTTTTACGAAAATGTTACGAAAAATTCTAATTAATTCTGGAAAAACGTAATGAACTACAAAAAAAGAACAAGAGAGAGGAAAAACAAAAAATTACGAAGTAGAAAAGTTTTCTTTTTTTATAAACTTCAGCTCCGTAAGAAAGCATAAAAAACTAAAATGACATGACAAAGTATTTCATCCGAAAAAAGTTAAATAAAAAGAAATAAAAAATAATTGAGTAGGAAGGCACAGTACAAACAGAATTTTTGATCCACAACACCATAAACTCGTGAATAATAATACATTAAAAACTAAAAAATAACGGTGTCTATTTTCTGTTATGTTGTTTTCGTTTCCAGAAGAACCCCCACCCCCTCCCTTCTCTCTCGGGGGTCCTCGCAGAAATACATATAAAAAATGAAATAAAATAAATTCGGTGCAACTTCTATTCAGTGTTGTAATCTGATGACATGCAGACTAAACGGGAAATCATATTATTTTGAAATGGTTGTAACTGATTTCCTCATTTATTATTTAATGACGACGACGACGATGAACCTGAATTTCTGTTCTCTAGATATAAAAAAAAATTGTGTGCTAGATACGTAGAGTCCTTTGTGTGTTTACATAAGTCTTGGGTATAAGGAAGGAATGTGTTTAGAATTTTTCTATAAAATTTAATTTTTTCCTTTCTGCAACATTTCCTCTTTATATAATCGCAAAGATCTATGTATATAAGAAGAACTATATTCAAAATCCACGCCCCGTCAATTATTGATTATTTATTTATTTTTATTTTGCATGTATTCTGGTTCCACCCGTTCACATTCAATTAATCAGGCTCAATACAATAATATGAACGTACATACTCGTATATACATACCTACAATGGAATACGTACTAGGGGAGGAATGGTAAACGATTGGAGTTCAGAGGACAATTACAATTGATTGGAAGTTATTTAAGCTTTGTGTTTCGGAATATTAATTGGAAAATGGATTTGGGCTATATATTGAATTATTATTTGTTGTTTGTGTACATATATGAAATAGAAGATTCTAGGAAAAGAAAGTATATATTATTATTGATTGGCTTTATGTAGTACAGTTGTTAATACATACATATGTGGACTACATCATGCAGAAATATGAACCAAAAATTGTAACTAATTTAATAAAAATTGGTTTACATCCCGTATACCAAGGGAGAACCAAGTAAACGAAAATGAATGTTTTTGTTAAGTTTTCTTTTTAGAAATTTCAAGTCAAAGCAACTGGGTATTCTTTGAAATATTTCAAGGCCTACCTTTGGACTCATAAACAAAATCATCGATGTGAAGCTAGCACAAAACGTTATCATGAAAACTTTGAAAATATGCATACTTTTAATCCAGTTCTTTTTTGTTACGAATAATTCTAAAACAACCTTATGGAATTTATGTCCTTATGTGATACTAATCTGCAGTGATAAGTTTCCTTGAGTTTTTGATTTAATGAATATAATTCGGTAGATTAGTACATACATTGTTACCGCATACTTTATGTATGAAGTCAGAATTGTATTTTGTAGTTTGGTCGTAGCTACCTGAGGGGTAGACCAAACTTTTCAGTACGAAACCAAACTAATTGAAATATTAAATAAAATGCATTAAATTTGAAAAGGGTACATCTCCAAGAGTTGTGATCTTTTCTAAATTATTGCTATACACACCGTCCCTGGTAGCAGTAATAATTCAAAATATATACCTATTTCAAACAAAATAGGTGTGGGGATTATATATTTCCATCACATTTACGTGAAAAAACGATATTTTCAAAATATACGAGATGTGCCCTTTTCGAAATTGTAAATTCAATTTAATTAAAAAGTACGTATGTATATATACATTTTCTTAAAGTGTGAATATTCGTACAGTAATTTATGATCATTTAGCCATATTGCTGGAATGATGTTTTTTTTATAGCAAAACATTTTCTAAACATTCCGGCGCGCTTGAACCGTCCGGTTCAACTTGGAGTTTAACAATTTTAGTTATGGGTCGCTTTAATTCACCTGTTTTAGTTTTGAGTGTGACAACTCTAGTCAGACCTTCCGAACCTGGTTGTATAGAGATATTATTTTTCCAAGAAGCCATTTGTTAACTGTTATTCTGGCAGTTTTTTGCAGGTTGCCCGATTAAAAAATTGGAAGGAGTTAGAACATCGATGTCTTCTGCTGACAGTAAATTTAGCAATACTTTCTAAAACTACAAAATTTAGCATACTTTCAATTTCTGTTAGTAACGTCATCTTTTATTCTATAGTGAGGCTTGAATCTCCAATGACTCTCTTCAGATGAAATTTGGTTGATTTGTTTGCCGATTCCCAAATACCTCCAAAATGTGGCGCATGTGGAGGAATAAAATGCCAAGTAATAGCATGACTGGAAAGGAACTGTGAAATATTATTAGCAGAATAAACGCAATTTCTGAATGTTCTATTTAATTGGTTATTCGCACCGATGAAGTTGGATCCGTTATCACTAAATATTTCTTAACAACATCCTCGACGTGCCACGAGTCGTTTAAGCGAAGCAAGAATGGCATCGCTGCTCAGATCAGCGACCAATTCTATATGTACAGCCTTTGGCGTGATGCATACGAATAAGCAGATGTACATTTTGTGCTTCCTCCCCTTTGTCAAGTAAACAAATATGGGATCGGTAAAATCAACGCCTACGATTCTATAAGCGGTAACTCGGTAAATTTCCCATTAGTTGTGTTTGACATTTAGCTCGTTGACGTATACAAGGAACACATCGATGTATGATTTTTTTTATTAAACTTTTAGTACTAGGTATCTAGTGCTGTTGTCTAGAAATTGCCAATAATAAGGATGGACCCGCATGCTTGTACTCCTTATGCATGTCCTGAAGAATCAATGAAGTAATGGGTGACTTTGGTGCTAATATCATCGGATGTTTTGTAGAAAACGATGCTTCGCATTTTTCTAGTCGGCCACCGACTCGAAGAACTCCAAAATCGTCGATAAATGGGCTGAGAGATTTTATTGTGCCAGTGTGTTTGACTGATTTATTCTTAAGTAATTCTTTAATGTCTTCCGAAAATGCCGCTTAAAAATATTCAAGTGCTCCGGGATGTCTTAGGTTGCCTCGAATGACGAATAAATCGTAAAATGTATGCGAAAATTCTTTGTAACTTGTGAAATGATGAGTATTTAGACATTATTTTTTCGAATGGATCAGTTTTTTCCTCTAGCATGGTTGCAGCATGAGTTGTTGTTTCGAAAGCATCAATGAGCTCGACTAAACGAGGATAATATTTGTGATGTACGATTTGCCACGAAAGTAGGCCAACGACCGAGATGAGCAGTAAGCCAATCCAACACGATAGTTGAATCCGTCCACAAGAAGATTTGATCGATACTTAAATTAGTCTCCTTCTTCACTACATTCATCAAATTACTCAACAAGACCGCCCCAAACAGTACCAAGCGTGGCAATGTTTGCTGCTTTATCGCTGCAACCTTTGTTTTTGATGTTATTAAGCTTACGTAAATTTCGTTGTAGGCATTAATAACACTATAGTAAATTTCCGCTGCATACATAACCTGCATGACTGGCATCACAGAAGAACCCATGCAACTTAATCTTTACTTTTGTTGATGTTTGCTCAAATCTTGGAATTCAGATATCTTCTAAGGATGGTATCATGGTTTGTATTTGTATCCATTGGTTAGTGTCTGTATCTGGCAACGGATCATCCCAGTCAAAATTGAGAAACCACGACTGTTGAATAAAAATTTTAATTTTAATATTTACTAGAGTGACCCAACCCAATGGATCGATAACTTTCGCTTGGCGTGTTATTTGGTAGTCTTACTCGGAATTTAAATACATCTTCTCTAGGTTCATATTGTAATCCAAGGATCTTCACTGTAGTATCTGCATTGTCTTCTATTCAATTCATCTCTTGCTCCATGTCACATGGTGGCACATTCTCTAACATTTCAATCCATATATAGATAGAATTGTTGTGATCGATGATTTTAAGGCTTTTGCTTCAGCTATTGTATTTCCACCAGTCACGATGTCATCTATATAAACGTTGTGCTCGATATTTCTTGCTGCTACCGGATCAAGTTTTAGTGTGTCTTGAGCGATTTGATATAATGCCCATGTTGCCAAGAATGGACCTGAAGCTAGTCCGTAGGTGACCATACGTAGCTTAAAATATTTAATAGAATCCGACGGATTTTCGCGCCATACAATTTTTTGAAAGTTTCTGTCTTCATCATGAATGCCAATCTGCCTATACATTTTTTCTATATCTGCGGAAAAAATAAAACGAGGTTCTCTAAATCGCAGAATCATTGAATACAAAGAGGATTGCGCAGTCGGACCACAGCTAAACAGTCATTTAAAGATATGCCCGTGCTCGTTTTAGCAGAATCATCGAAAACAACACTATGTTTGGTGGTTGTACTTCGCTGTTTAATGACTCCGTGATGGGGTAAAAAGAAGCCATCATCCTTGATCTGTGTTAATGAAATTTCTTGCATGTGACAAAGCTACAGATATTCGTTCATAGAATTTTTGTATAGCTCGTAAAAGTTTGTATCTCGGCTAAAACGGCGTTTCATCCCAATCAACCTTTGAATTGCTTTATTGAGTGATTTTCCTAACTTGGCTGGTGGTTCTTTAAATGGTAATCTGACTTGAAAATGGCCCTTCGGAGTTCTTCGTAGATTTTCTGTGAAGCTATGTTCACACAAGTCTTCTACAGGTGATACAAATGTTGCTTCATTAGGGATTGACTCGATTTCCCAAAATCGTCTTAGGGTTTCGTCGATATTAAACTCACATATGTTGCATTTTGAGCTTTTCGAATTTGGCCACCGATTAAAATATTGAAGAAATGTTCAATGCCTATAAGAATTAAGAACGTCTAACTCGTTTAAAACTCATCTAAATTCAAGATATTTGCACTGAATTCGAGTAACTTTGATGTGATTCGATTAAGAATATATGCGTTCACTGCTATGTTGATGTTTGTGATTCCCCTGCTAATTTCTGCGTCAACGTATGCCCTAAACCTCGTACCGATACTCCATTAGAGCCATTTTTTCGACGTAGGTACTGTATATCTGTATATTACAAGATATACTGAGATAAAACTGGCTTGGGAGCCTGAATCTAAAAGTGCGCGACAATGCAAGACTTTACCCGAAGTGCGCATTATTTTTATTATTGCCGTTGGTAAAATCGATTGAACAGTGGGAGCATGACTATACCCCGATGACATTGTGTCTGTTGCCCTCGCGAATCCGTTGTTTGATTTTCGTCGCAAGATTGACTATCTGTTTCCACTTCCCATGAATGAAGAAGAGCGTAGTACTTTCTCTTACACGGCGCACATCACCGTCTGGATAAACATTTGAATACTACATGTCTATCACCAAAAGAACTGAAACACCGTTTGTTTTATCCTGTCCACTCTTAGTGCGTTTGAATATACATTTGGTTAAACTTCTTATACTGGTAAATGGGATGATCAGAAGCTTTACATATTGGATATTCCGTCTGATTGTTAACCACGGCATGACCCTGAATTGATGACTGGTTTTGGATTTGGCTGCGTTTTGTTGAACTGCGAATCGATAAGGCGTTGCTTCTCTGTAATAAAAATTCAAAGAGATATTGGGTTGGCGGAAAATCTTTGTTTGCCCTATGCTGAGCCCATAAACCTCTGGATTCATCATCTAGCTTTGATACAAATATATAAATTAACAAGGGATCCTTTTCTTCGCCTCTATCCCCATGGTTTTTAAAACTCTAAGTATTTCATCAGAAATATCAAGCAATCGTTTGACATCATGTTATTAGCTGTACTTATTGATGGCTGTTCTAAAAAAGTCTTAATGAAGGCATTGATCGTATGACGCTTTCTATCATAACGTCGTCTCAACTTATTTAGAGCTTCGATATAATTGATGCTGAAATGTCTAAGTAAGCTCGCTGCTTCGCCCCGAAGTAACCCCTTCAGATATTGAAATTTTTGAACCGCTGTAAGCGAAACGGAATCATGAATAGAGGCTATATACGTACAAATCAAAAAACGATTGCCACTCAGTGTAGTTGCCGGAAAATGGCGGTATGTTCAACTTGGACAATTTTACATCTGCTACTGTTTGTGTATTATTTAATGGTTCATCAAAACTAGCAATTGCAATACTATTGATTCGTAATTTACGAATGATTTGTTTGAGTTCTGTTACTGCCTTATAATAATTCTCCTTGTATTCCATATCTGTGTCTTGTTCTGGATCTTTTTCAAAAACATTGTTCTCGATTGCTGTAAATTCCTCCATTAGCTTTTCCGCACGATTAATTTTCGCCCTGCATTCTACTACCGACATTTGATTTGGTGATTTTTTAAGTGAATTTAAAAGATACAGTCCCTGGCCAAATTATTAGACGCACATCAATTCTGTTGGGAAATGTTGACTTCTGGCGATTTATATATTTCACTAAACATTTTTATAGTCTAGCCATACAAAACTATTATGTGTTAAGGTGCATTCAAAATACAATGTTTTACTTTGTACTAAATAATATTTGTACTAAAAGTAGAAATACATTTTTCATCTAAATTAAAAAAAAATTTAAAAAAAAATATTTTTCCTCAGTCTCACTCTCAACATCAACAAGTGTAAGAGTTTATCGTTCCATCGAAAAGTTAACCCTGTTACACAACAATATCAAATAAATGGCGTACTTTTACAAAAAGTATTCGAGATTAAAGACCTAGGGGTTACTTTCGTTGAAAACATGTGCTTTACTAAGCATATTGAACAATGCGTTGCTAGAGCCAATTTCATGCTTGGTTTTATTAAGCGTTGGACTGGGGATATTCATGACCTCGAGACAATCAAGATCCTGTATTATGCCTACGTGAGATCTCAACTTGAATACGCTGTCAGCATCTGGTGTCCTTTTTACGACGAACCTATCAGAAAAATGGAGAGTGTCCAAAAAAAGTTTCTACGGTATATAACGTGTAAAGACGGATGGGATTATGACCATGACTTACCGCACCACGTTAACCTGAAGCGATTACCATCATATGCTACTGGATACAAAACCTATCTAATGACAACATTGGCAAATAGACGAGAGCTTTTAAAGTGTTCGTTTATTGGAAATATTTTACTTGATAAAATCGATGCACCATCCATACTGGAATCAATTAAAATAAAGGCACCGAGTAGGAATTTAAGAGATCATGAGTTCCTTCATCTAAATAAACACAGAACAAACTATGGTGACAATGAACCGGTAAACATGATGTCGAAGAGTTTTAATAAAATCGACCATCTGTTCGAGTTTTACTTAAGTAAAAACAGCTTTAAACGTAGGTTGTAGCAACATTTTGCTCCAACCTAAAAATATTTTTATGTCGATTTTTATTCTTTTTTTGTTTAATTTAATTTTTATTCTACCATGTTCAATATGTTATAAATTCAAGTCATATTTGTAGACTTTTCTCAGTATAAATAAATAAAAAAATAAATGAGCTAGCTCAAAATATTTAGTGGATGCATGTTCCGTATTATTGATTCTATATTTCTTTCATTTGGCGTTTTGTGCTATCTAGGCTAGAAATAGCTCTCAGGGCATTAAATAAATGTAGATTAATATGAATAAAATTATAGTACTTATTGGTATATGTACCAAATTAGAACTTATCGTTATTTTTTTAAGTGGAAAATTCATCAAATGTACTTAAAATGTAATTTTTATTTGTGTATGAAAAATTATAAGGGCTAAAATTACATGCTGGCTGTAAAAAGTACTAATTTTATTCATATTAACCTACATTTTTTTAATGCCCTGAGAGCTATTTCTAGCCTAGATAGCACAAAACGCCAAATGAAAGAAATATAGAATCAATAATACGGAACATGCATCCACTAAATATTTTGAGCTATTTAACATTAAGTTTATCACAGAAAACTCCGGCTCCTACCTTATCGTCTAGCTTCGAGCCGTCCGTGAAAAATTGCACTGCCTCGTTTTCCAGTATTGATCCGTTTCTCCAGAATTTCTTTGAGGGAAAGATGGTCCGGAAACCTTTATCGAAGCACAACGTTGGTGTAATATAATCCAGATTCGCCAGTTCTTCGCCAGCGAGCTCAGCTAAAAATATTTTTTTTAAATTTTTTTCTAATTTAGATGAAAAATATATTTCTACTTTTAGTACAAATATTATTTAGTACAAGGTAAACCATTGTTGAATTGATGTGCGTCTAATAATTTGGCCAGGGACTGTAAGTAAGATTCCCTTTGTTGACTGACCTTTGTTTCTTTAATGCCTGTAGCTCGGCCATTTTTTTATTTGTGTACACTAATGTTGTGTAGATTATATTTTACTCAATTTTTGTAGTTACAACAATCGTATTAACTAATTGATTATTGTCTTGTTTAGGAAGTAAGACCACGTGATGTCCCAAGCGATGATCACTAGTGATTAATGGAGAATATACACTACGAATTTTAGTTTTAATAAAGGAATTATCACAACGTTATTTAGTTAAAAAAGAAAAATACACATATCACTTAATTTATCGACTTAATTAATACACTGAACACTAGCGCACTATTTTCCATTACTTTGTCTTTCGTATGTTGAATTTTATTCGATGATTAATTGATTTGAATTTGCGTACGAATATGGATTCGAAAGAGAAAAATTCTTAATATCGACTTTAAAAATAGGACACACGTTTTCAATTGATAATAAATAAAAGTTTGTCATGCGAATTTATTAGTGAATCAAATAAATCATGAATTTAATTAATGTGATTAAATATTTATAATTTATAAGCTAAAAATATTTTAATATACCAAAATGGCTGCTTATAGCTTCTTCTCGTTCGTTCTCGACATGTGTTTTAAAATTTCCAAAATCGTCTCTTATACAGATGTTACTCGAACAAAATTTAAAAATTAGCCAGATTGACTCGACTCGAAGGACCAAAAAATGACGAGCACTCCAAAAATGATAAGGTAAATTTCCACGGTGTATCCGTGGTCCGAAAATTGGCTGCTGATTATCCCACAATGTAATTTCACAAATGGACTGTATCTTCTAATATTTATTCGGCTGAATTTATACGACGTGTTCTTTACTGTTTAGAAAAACACTTATGATTATGACTGCAATCACTAACACAACTTGATTAATAAAAAACGAGTTCATTCAAAACGTTATAAATCGTATAAATTTATTTAATAATGGTTTTTATTTTATTTACTATATTGTCAAATAGCGCAGCTTTCTCTATGCTCGAGTCGCAAAAAACAAAAAAAGGAGAATGATACAATAATTTTGTTTGCTTTATAGTCACTGAGATATATACATGGATAAGGCATAGGCAAAAATTCATGGTACAAGAAAAAAAGCTTGCGTCTGTGTGACAGAGAACGTATTTATTTTCCTTGTCTTGAATTGGTATCGAATTATCCGAAATGAAATCATATAAACCTAACCTTCGTACCGCTATAATTACATAGCAGGCTATGACCTTCGAGTCAATAAATGCGTTGTTTTTTTTTTTTCAATAGATCGATTATTTGACAGCCAAAATATGTCAAATTTTTTTGAGTGTTACGGAAAACAAACAGCAGTTTATATGAAGCTAACTTAAAATGTTTGAAAATAACTTAATTTTAATAAAAAATAACCATAGCAAACACTCAAACTGCACAAGATTAAACCTAAAGAATACGAATTTGCCTTCTTTTTATGTTTTAATTTTTCACACGCTTTTCACAAAAAATTTACTTGCTTATCTTAAAATGACATAAAATGAATACATTTCAATTAAATTTTTATTAAAAAATATTTAATATATGTCTGTAATTATAGAAATAAAATTGCATCTGTGCCACTTCATACAAAAAGATATGAACAGTATTTTGACGTTTATTTGTTTTCCTTAACACAAAAAATCACAATGAAGTTGTCTAGCATTCAATCTATACACTAAATTGTTCTTTCACATTTTTGTTTTTACAAATGTTTAGTAAACAAGTTTGTTTATGTTCGAAAGTTTGACGTTTCACAATTTTTTTTTTTGTTTTTATTTTTTTTCCAGGTGTGTATTGAAAATTTCAAGGAAAAATAGTGAAAAATAATTTAAATATTTTCCGAATATAAGTAGTGCAATGTGTGAATAGTTCAAATAATGCTTCAATTAGTTAATCAGTCTCAAAATCTTTGTATGTTTAATGAGTCAAGCGCGAGTTTAATATTAACAAAATTATTTTCGAATCCAGTGCGGCCCTTTTTCGGAATTAGCTTTTTAGAGTGTGAGGCATATATAAAATGAGCGGCACACAACTAAAAAAAAACTTGTACCATTCGTTTTTGCTGTTTACTATGATAAATATTTTGCATGTCGTCTCCATGTATATATATCTCAGTGTTTATAGTATACTATTGTAACAGATGCTATAAAACTATGAAATTATACAAATTTATTTTTTGCTATTTTTGAATGCTATTGTTAGCGGAAGATTCAAAAGATGGCGCATCGATCTAGTTCGAAAATAGCAAAAATAAGTATTACAATCTAACTACTATTGATATTTCTACACGTCATAACAAATTTAATTAAAAAGTACGTAAGTACCTAAGTAACTATTTATATACATTTTCTTAAAGTGTAAATATTCGTACAGTAATTTAGATCATTAAATTTTTTATTTACTTTAATTTTAGGCATATTACTGGAATGATGTTTTTTTATAGGGAAACTGCTCCTAAACATCAACATTTATTTGTATCATATACTTATTTGTGTCATGCTACCTCTTTTATCTGCATCATGTTAAATGAAACACTAAATAAAACACACATTCGAACACATAAACACATTTACCTATACTATTGGCTTCCGGTAATTCCCAAATCAATCTTCATTTTGCAAAAAAATTGGTGCGTTAATTTGACAGATCACCAACATTTTGAATATAAAGTGTGGGACAATGAGAGTTTCGCCATGTGAATAGTAAATAAAAAAATAAAAAATTATTGCGTTGAAATGATGTTGATTTCTTTATTGAATCATACTTATTGATCGATAACAATTATGTGTGAAAGATAATATCGGCTAAATGTTTACCACGGCTTCGGTTGAACATATCAATCTGTGATCAATCCGGCAATGCTGTTACAGTGAACGGTAAACGCTATCGTATCATGACAACTAACTTTTATGGCCTAAATTGGATGATATGAATATGGACGGTATATGTGGTATCAACAAGACGGTGACACATGCGGTTCCTAGGGCGCTTTAATGCGAAACAGCGAGATCAATTGGTCACTGAAATGTGCGATTTGACATCCTTAGGCATCTTTCTGTTATAAAAAACTAAAACTATGGTCTATGCCAATAATCCAGCAATAATTCAAGAGCTAAAGGACGAAATAATAAGGCAAATTGGTGGAATAGAGAAGCAATTATGCCAGGACGTCATCCTAAATTTGTACAAATATGTGCCGCCGAAGCCGTGATGAACTTTGGTCGATATTATCTTTCACACATAATTATTATAGATTAATAAGCATGATTCAATGCAATACATTTTTATTTACTATTCACATGGTGAAACTCTTATTGGCCCACCCTTTATTTTGCTGAACATTAATTTTTTTTTTCAATTTGTCAATTACTGCCACCTAACTCACATAAGAGAACAACGACTTATATTTTTTAATATATTTTAGTAGTCGAGTTTATAAGTGACTAATTGTTTTGCAACCAAAACTCTGGAACACATTATATATCTAAATTGAAATCTCAGTAGACTGAATAAACCCAGTATCCTCCCATCCAAGTACACCTGCTGTTTCAGACTCCAGAATACCTCTGAAAACCTAACGATTCGAAAATCAATAGTTACTGCTTCTCCCCTTTACAAACTACTTAAGGTCAATGAAAGGTTTGTAATAATCGACAGAGGAAGTAGAAGGCACCTTCGACCCTAGTTAAACAATTTTTATTTATTAAATGCAATATATACACCAACATCCACACAACCACCAGCAGCCACATTCACATCCATATCCATTCCCCTGTAAACAAGCCCATACAATCATTCATATATACAGCTACGCATACAAAAGTTCACCCACATGTATCTATGTACCTAGCGTCACACATGTTTATGTGTAAATCAAATCACTATAATAATTTAAATAATATTCATCTTATTAATTACTCGTAATTAATTGATCGGGAATATACAGCTCAATGCACTGACATTTCGCATTGTAAACAAAACGTAGCGGTGGCAAATGTATGTATTGTTGTTGAGTTGGCTACGCTTGTATCGATAAGATTGTAGATTGGTATAGATTGATCGTTATCGAATTAATGTAGAACTGTTCATTAATGTTGACTGTTCGGTCTCGAATTAATGGAGAATAGATGGATTTCGTTATCGTTAGTCTGATTATCGTTAATATGATTGTGCAAAAATATCTTTAACAATTTTTCTATCTCTTTGCGATTGACCTTAAAACGAGTAAAGTACTTTTCATACCAGGCGCCTCGGCTTTGAGCTTCAAAAATAAAAATTCTTTATTTCATTTTTGAATTAAGCAAATTAGTTTTATTTGATTGATATCGTTTAATTTTAAAAAAATAAATTCAATTTGTTGAGAAATTATTTATTTTTAAGTGATAACTTAAAAAAAATCAAAATATATTGCAATGAAGTTATTTATAAAGACAAGGCAATGCGTTCCACGCTCGACTGCGATATTTTAAAGTAGTACAAAGCGAAGAGCTTTGTCAACATAACCTACAAATGAAATTTTTCGCACAATTATTTTATATTTACCGAAAAATCTAGGTGATATGTACGTTACAAATTCAGAATATCTCAGTTATAATTCACGTGTAAAATGGACCAAAATGATATATTTGATAGCAACCGAATATACAAAGTCGACGCCACCGGTACGAAAGGATATCAGCTTCATATTTGTGGTAACTAAAAATTTCGAGGCGAGGCGTCTGGTATGAAAAGTGCTTAAGTGCGAAATTCAAAATTCCTAAAAACTTTATATAAATACATATATTGAATTTTGTTACAATTTGTACAACAAAATTTGTAATTTTATAAATATTTTTTTCTGAATTAATAAATTAAAATTTTAGTTTCTTTATAAACTTAATAAAATATTGAAAATTATTATATTAAAATTATTATTTAAATCTTAAACTTATTATATTAAAAGATTAAATTATTATATTAAAAAACACCTAATTAAATTCAATCAATCAAATAAATAGTGAATATTTAAGTTAAAAAGAAAAAATTAAGTGTTGTGTGAGTTTTATTTTTATCTTCAAAATTTCTCACCGCGACAACACCCTCCCAATTATTTATCTAAAACCATCTGTGACTACCTATTTAAACTCTCTGTATTAATATTCGATGGCTGGTAAATTGCCGTGGACCCCCAATTATCGTGGGCTCCATCAACGGTGAGTGCTACGGGTATCTAGTTACGCTTACGCCACTATGCCAGAAGAGACCAATTATAGTCTAAAATCTGGAGATATGACCGCTTTATTTTCGTAGATTCCTTAAAAATGAAAGATTTTCGCATTTAGTAAAATCAATTTTAACATTAAAGTTGCTTGCTTTGATAATAATTATTTGTAAGGGAAGCGAGAAATTAATTGTTTGAAATTCAATTATTTACTGCGGAAATTCCGACTTACTTAAAATGTTTTGTTTTAATTACTTTAGAAATTTTGCATAAGAATCACGACAAATTCACCACCATCACTCACTACCACATGCCTGATTGTGGTTTTTCATAATCGGTACATCGTTAAAGTAAAATATAAAATATAGTCTCCACCTACTTCCCCATTTTTAAAATAATATCCGCTCAACATTTCTGCTAATTTACGGTTATTTAAAAATTCATATTTTAATATATTTTGCATGTTTCTTGTATAAGCTAATTTCTAGAAATAATCCTAAAATGATTATCGAATTTTCATCACCTCATGTAGCATTTTACACAAAGTCACCGGAACACGTGAATGATTTTTAATTTAACACTAATATATATATAATAGTTCCCCCACTTTACAAGATAAATGGGGTAATAATGTTATAAACGAGTACATAATTCTACGTATTATACTTACTTATAAAGGAAAATACACATAGTATTACCGTTATTTATATACATACATATTACTTTTCAAAGTGCTGGTGTGTGTGTGTGTGCGAATAAATATACAGAAATATTTTGATGAATTTATTAACGTTTTCATTAAAAATAATAATAATAAATATTTCATTCGTGAAAAATTTCAATAAATTTTCCATTATAAAAAATAAAAACGCGAACGCAAAATTTTCATCTCTTTAATAATAGATCGTTCACATCAGCAGCATGACGATGTTTTATACTTTGTATTTATGCAGATTATTAAAAAAAGAAAAATTTGCCCCCTTTCTTAAATTAGTGGTTTTTATCATTCATACCGTGTTAAGAAGCACAAATGTTAAGTCACCTAAATCTGATTTAAGCCTTTATTCGCAAAAATACTGTAGTTCATAAATGCTGCTGGATCAACGATTTTCCGTTTTTCGTATATACCATGGAATTAATTCGTTTTGAAATTTTAATGAGCACAATTCGACAGACAGATAGGATACGAATATTTTTATTTTTTACGTTAAAAATGGCGACAACATTTTGTTTTTTTTATATTTAATTTTTGTAAATGCTATTGTACTTTAATGGTTTAATTTTTACTTGATGAGATTTTCGAAATAAATTTTATGTGTTAATACATAGTAGTAGTACTGAAGGCAATGAATCTTTAGATGAAAAATGCCTTCCTTATTTATGACATAAAGGGCAAGAAGTGGGTTTTATTTCCGTTTTCTCATAAATAAATTAAATTTTTTTATAGTAGAAATATTATGCTGTACATGTACTACCACAAATGAATAATAATTATCTTTGAATTTAAATTGTTTGGATTTATGATTTAGTTGACTATACATTTTAATCGATTAATCCTTTGCAGACGAAGAGTTCTTGGAGAATTAAATTTTAATTAAATATTGAACGCGAATATTTTATTATTATTTATTTAATTTACGAAGACAATCTAGGGTAATCGACACTATCGTAACAACAAAATATAACTTAACATTCAAAATTTAAATCTAATAACATAGTTATTGTAAAAATATTTTTTTATTTGAAAAGGTTAAATTTAATCGATATATAAAATGAGATTATTAAACTAAACACTTGAAAGTGCAAAAGATCATTTATACTACATGAACAATTTCAAAGAAATTCTCTCATATATGAGTTGAATTTATTAAGGTTCGTAATTGCTTTCAATTCATCTACCCAATTATTGAATATTTTAGGAGGTAAAATAAAAAGAGAATTTGTAACGACCGACAAACCTGACTCTTCGCACCAATGAGTTGCAATTGGACTGTCATCATCCCTCTACACACCTACACCATTACATCACATCTACCTTCATTCACCCCCTGAAAATCAACAATTTAAACAACCATATTCATTTTTATTTTCAAAACATTATAAAAATTGATTTTATTGACATATATTTGTCTTCCCGCAGTGACGTAACTAGGTACCCGTAGCACCCGCAGCCACGGGAGGGGGGGGGAGGGCACGGCTATAGGGGCCCACTAGAGTTATCAACCGTTCGAATATTAGTTCAAATTCAAGATCAGATAGATGGTACCTCAGACTAAGCTTAAAGTAGATCACCCATTCAAATTTGCAAAACGGGAAATTTCTAGGAAATTTTTATGAAACGACCGTGGTCTAGTATTTAGAGAATAGAAACTTCGTTCCTGTTGCTATTAAATATTTTCTTAAGAGAAGTCCAACAATCTCTTCTCTGTTGCTGGAGGTGAATGTATAAGTAATTACACGTATTTGACTCTATAAAAATTAAAATGGCTTTGGGTTCTGACAGATATTTAGATTTAGAATAAAATTTGTCAAACTCGTTTGAAATCAAAGCTTTCGACATCAAACGATTTTAGTGTTTGCTAGGTTGATTTATTTGTAAAAAACCGTTATAAAATACGTTTTGTACTACTCTAAATTTACCTCTTTTGCACTTCAAATTCAACCTTTTACAAATCAAGTTTTGATTAGAAAAGGTTGAATTGATTTCCAAAAGATTAAATGTGATTGATATAGTTTCTCGTTTGCCGAATCTTATTTATTACCAGTAAACGGTAAATAAAAACTTAATTTACCGGCTAAACCAGTAAAACCGTTTCCAATAGTTCCAAATTTTTTCCATTTATCAAAATTATCGTTGGAACGGTAACCCACACGTATCAAGTACCATAAGTTTGGAATTTTTGTTTCACTTTTCATAGGAAATCTTATAATAAAATGGAATTCAAACTTAGAAAAATTACTATACTACATACATATATACGCCGATTGTCATGTGAAGGGCCGGTCAAAAATCAAGGCAGTCCTAATTTGTTTTAAATTTTTTTCCTATAAAAAACAGAAAACTTTTATTGTTTGATCGCATAAGTAGTGAAAAATGGTGGTTTTATTTTCTCATCCTACCTGAAAATGTAGAGAGATTTTTTTCTACGATTTTTCAATCATTAATTCTAAACATATTGAGGACGCAAATTATCGAATATTATATTCAATTCGAGTGGATTTTACTTCATAAATATTTAAGTCAAAATGACCGAATTTGCATTAGTTCTTATGGGAAATTAAAAGAAGTAATATTTGCGCCCGTATTATGGGCTTTTTCTTCTAGTCAAATTATATTTGAAGTAGTGAATCTTAGGTTAGTATAGCATTTTGCTTAGTAGTATATATTAGTAATATTAAATTACTTGAAAAATAATTCGATGTTTACACGAATTTTCGGAATTTTTCGAAATTTGCGTAGGATTTTTAGATTTTTACAGGGTTTCCGAAACTATTCATTACTATCTAGATTTTTCGGGATAGATCATGTTTTCCGAAAGAGGCAGCACGATCACTGAAAAAGTACAGAGCGTTTCCGAAAGAGGCAGCACGATCAAAAAGAAAAGTACAGAGCGTTTGCCACTAGATGTCACTACACAATCAAAAAAATATTACTGACGTTTCAAAAACGGACTGGGAAAATCAATTTAATTATCAAATGTTAATAATAATCACTTTTATAACACGAAAATATTTTTGTTTATGTTTACAAAATGCATACATAAAAATGTCACACTGCATTATGTGAAAGTCGCTTGTGTTTTCGGAGTTTTCCGAAAGATGGTAGATCTTGCGGTTGTAGAAAATTTGACATTTAAACATGATCTATTATTGAAATTGTTCGAGGTCAATCGAGATAATATAGAGATTAATCGAATTTTTCTGAGGTAATCGAGATTGTTCCACGGATTATTGTAGATTTTTAAATTTTTTCGGCATTTTTAAAAATTTTCCAATTTATTCGAATTTTGTATGGGACTGTTCTGTGCTAAGCTTTGAGTTGTGGAACATTGCAGAGTTACACATATACATATATCTAAATCATGATATTTAGTTGATTTCTCGAAATTTCGATATTTCCCTAATTTCCTAGGTTATTTGAAATTATTGAAGAAAATCCAGGAGGGCTATTTGTGAATTCGAGCCTTCGATTATTGGATTCTTATTTGAACTGAATCAGATTCGTTCGTTTCTTATTTAAATCAAATAGGAATCTTATAAATCGAAGAGTCGATCACGTTCGAATCGAATTCCCAAATAGCCCCCCAGTTTATTTACATTTTACAAGGCGGTGATTAGCGCGTATAGGATTTCCTTTCGTTTTACACACTTAAAACCTAAACAAATTCTTAAACAAGTATTTTTAATAGTTTGACAAATCTTAAAATCGGTTTTATATTTATTATCTGTAAAAATGTAGGTGTATTCAAGTTTAGATTTAACAATTGCTTTATAAATGTTAATCAAGGGTTTTGAGTAAATTAACCCTCTCAAACGCCTGGTACAATATATTGTACATCAACTTTCATCACTTCGACCAACCGTAATTTTTAATTTTTGTCTCATTTCTCTTGTGCGATCGTTCTCTTATGTATTTATGTTCACACTACAGTTTTATGAGCAATGCCATATCATAGCAGTGCATAATTGTGTTACGTATTTTATTTTTGGAAGAAAGACAATTTTAAATGGCGTTTGAAAGGGTTAATAGAATTGGCAATATTAGATTTTAAATTTGTATAATGATTTGATAATGAAAGTCTATTAGTTAAAGTAGTACCAATTATTTTAGTAATAAATCGTTCTTCGATATAATTATTATTAATGTTTAATTTAAAAGATTTGAAATTATTTCATTAGTATATTGTCTTAGAAAATGAGATTTATCGGTATTAATTTTTAATTTTAAGGTATCTAATTTATGTGTTAATGAAAACAAGGTAGAATTTGCAACTAATTGAGGATTATCAAGGTTTTCTACAGAAATTACTATACAAATATCATCAGCATAATATTGAAAAATTTTAGTATAAGAATTATTAATATCATGTAAAGTAGTGGTATAAATATTGAAAAGAGTAAGACTTAAACAGCTACCTGTGGAATGCCTTTATTAGTAGAATGGATAGAATCTTGTTTAAAACGGTAGTAATAAATTTCTATCATCTTTCTTTTTTTTCAAAATAGCAATTATAAGTAGTTAGTAGTATGTTTTCCAGTTAATTGGATAAATCTGACTTTTCCAGATATTATTAAAATAATTCGTAATGATATCAATTAAATTTTTATCGATAGAAATTAGCTGTTTAATGATTTTATATGAAATTTTATTATAGCCAGGAGCGGTATTATTACAATAGAATTTTTAATAATATCATAAACTTCGATGCTATTAAATTCTACAGGGTTGGTAAAGGAATTAATATTATTTATTAGGAAAATAAGGGGAAGAATCTATGGAAAAAGGAAAATTATAATTTAAAAGTTAACCGCTTATATGGGATCTTCAAGAATTCTATAATTTGATTGTTTTTTGTTTTTAATTTTATTAATATTTTTCCAAAGATCTGAATTATTAATTTTATGATTAACATTCGTTAAAAATATATTCCAAGATTTTTTTTTCTCTTTTGATTTCTAGTTTGAGGTTTTGTACAGATTTTCTCAGTTCCATAGCGGTAAAAATGTTTTTGTTGTGATTATAAATTACATAATTGTTTTTGATTCTTAATGTTCCATAATCTATGTATAAAAACATTCCACCAAGATTTTGGTTTAAATGTTTTTTTCCTTGTAATAATGGAAGTGTTATTAGTAAATAAATAAATTCTCTAAATGTTCTTCAATATTGAAATTATCATTTAAAACAGTTAAATCAAAATCTTCCATTACTTTAGACCAGTTTGTAATCTATTTTTTATAGTAATTATTTAATTTAAAGTCAATAAGTATTGGAAAATGATCGCTTCCTAAATTAACAGTGTCAACTCTTCAGGTAAGTTTTTCATTTAGATTGACAGAACATAAAGAGATGTCCAGTGCAGAAAAACTATTTCTGGAAGTGTCTTGTCTGGTATGTGAACCGTCATTCAATAAGAAAATGTTATTGGCACTAATTATATCTCCTATTTTATCAACAACTATGTCAAATGTAGAAGTTAAAGAATTGTTCCAAATACTATTATGTATGTATGTTTATATCCAGCAATTAGAGTTAGACAATTATCTAAATTATGAGAAATAAAATGTTCGAATTCATTGATAATTTCCTGAGATTTATTAGTTGAATTATTGTAAAAAGAGATGATATTGAAATCAATATTTTTAAATTTAATGTTAATTAGCAATTTTCCAAGAAATTTTTTTGTGGATTAAAAATCCACCACCACCAAAACCATGCGATCTATCTTCAGTAATAACATTATAATTGTTCAAAATTAAGTTACAACTTAATACAATGAAATTTTGTTCTATAAACCGGCGACTTGTATATGCGTCATACTATTAATAACGTCACAAATCCCACAAAACACATAAATAAAACATTTATTCTATCATTATAGGCTTCAATTAGCTTATTTCGTGCAAATTTATCATCTGGTTTATGTCCACCCCTAGCCTGAGCACCTCGGTCGAGAACGTGTTTAGGATATTTCACGTAAAACAAAATGTCCCTTTGCCTGCACTACAAAAATTAAAATATAATACTGTACGTTCGTATTCAGGAATACCAAAGCAATTACGGATCGAATTGGATTTTCGTTTCGTACACGGATTCGTATCATATTCAGGAATAGGGACCCTGAAAACCATTTTCAATGCAATTTAGATTTTATAGGTGGCACAAACGCAACAATTTTTCGCATTTGAAAAACAATAGGTTAGGTTGAAGTGGCTGCTATCGCACACTTAGGCCAGCAATGGCCCGTTGTGATAACACAGGATCCCATCTCCCCATTACTCCC
Organism: Tipula helvola; assembly: GCA_963556165.1. NCBI lineage: Eukaryota > Metazoa > Arthropoda > Insecta > Diptera > Tipulidae > Tipula > Tipula helvola. Next base: position 177,945,996 of record OY744481.1, on the reverse strand, counting down.
GTTGAAACCAACCAGAGCTATTTATATAGCGTAATAAATCTCGCACTCCACAGTCCGCGAGTTCCGAAAGGCTGTCCATACCGTACACACCCAAATACTTATGCCTTCTGTATGATAGCGCCGGACATGAGCATAGGAAGTGTTCCAAAGTCTCCTCCTCCTCTTCGTCCATGCAACTTCTACAAAAGTCATTCGTCTGTATCCCCAGCCTTCTCGCATGCTCCCCAAAAAGGCAGTGATCTGTCATTATCCCTACGACCAATCCTATTTCTTGTCTTCCCAGGGATATTAGTACCTTGGAGCGCCGCAAGTCCAGTTTTGGCCAAACTTTATTTGCTACCCTGCACGTGAGAGTGTTGATCCACCTCTCATTTGTCGAGGCGATTGCCTTTTTACTGAGCGCCCATTTTAGCACTGCCATAGGCCTCCCAGACCTACCATTTCCGGCTGCATCTGGAGAGTCGTACCGTACCTAGCTAGTTCGTCCGCCCTGCAGTTCCCCGTGACGTCCGAGTGACCCGGGACCCAGATTATCTGGATGCTGAAATACTCGCTCATCTCGTTAAGAGATGATCGGCAATCCAGCGCCACCCGCGACTTCAGACAAACAATAGGCACATTCGTATATAGAACCTCAGTGAGCTTTATTGTCGTTTTAGTTTTTGTTTTTATACCAGTTGTTATTTTTGTGGTACCACCAATGTTTTTAACTAGGTTTTCGATTTTTTTTATTATAATTAAAAAAATCAAAACAAAAATCATCGATACCTTAGAGCACATAGGTGTTATGTCCATATTTTAAATGTCTACAAGAATGTCTCTAAATTCGAAAATATTTAAAATTTTCATTGAATGCCTTGGAAATAGTGCTATAAAGGACTATAGTACCAAATAACAGAACCATAAATGACAAAGAATGCCTTTCTGAAAGCCTAAATTTATTTACTTAAAATTGTAAAAATGGACATAGCACTTGTGTGCTCTAAGGTATCGATATATCGTATTCTATTGACTAATAAAAGCGGAATCAAGATCAAAAATGCTGAACTCAGCTTAGTAGAAATTGATCTCAGTTCAGTTTCTTGTTTTTTTTTGTGTCAATGGAATTCACCATTAATTATCATAAAAATGTAAATGAATTGTTTTCTAAAATTAACATAATAAAAAACTGTCTTGGTTTGAATACAATAAAACAAAATTAAATATTTTTGAAAAAACTTAAAAAATGTTTGCCTAGAAAAAAACTTGCAAATTAAGTTTATACTTAAAATTGATGATTCGTGGGTACCACGTAGCGGGGAAATTTGGTACTGAACGAGCTATTCCAATTTGACGTTTAAGAAAATAACAAATAACATTTATGTTGATATTTTGTTACTATGAAATGACATTTAAGGACAGCTTGCTTAATTTATAAATTTTCTGGTAGGTCAGCGCTTTTCGAGCATTTACAATCATCAATATGGTAAGGTCGCCCCTAGACATAACGTTTAACTGCGCAAATTTAACTGCACAAATTAATCGATGCAATATATTTGAGCATGTAGATGATAAAACTGTGCAGTTTTTAAATATTGTGCAAGTGACTTGTGCAATACAAAAAAATTGTCTTTTTCGCTTTCGCTTGCGCAAGTTCATTTGCAAATCGTTGCGTGTAGGGAAAATTGGTACATTTTTATTCAGTTTTGGCTTCGAGGCGCGTTTAATTATATCGTTAAAGTTAACAAATAAATACAAAATAGAAACAAACATAACAAGAATTTGAGAAGAAAAGCAAATTTTAGAAGAATTTTAGAAGAAAACTCAGCTAAATGTACAGTGATAAGTTTTATTGTGTAGGTGATTACTTGCACAAGCCTGAGACTTGAGCGATAAACTGTGCAGTTAAATTTGTGCATTAAACGTTTTTTATATAATCGAGGAGGATACAGACAATCACGTTTAAGTCTTCGATGGAGAAGAGAATAGAGATGAACAGGCAGCACGATCAAAAAAAAGTATAGAGCGTTTTCCAAAAGAGGCAGCACGATCAAAGAAAAAGTACAGAGCGTTTTCCGAAAGAGGCAGCACAATCAAAGAAAAAGTACAGAGCGTTTGTCACTAGATGTCACTATACAAACAAAAAAATATTACTGACGTTTTTCAAAAGGGGAGAGCCAAAATCCCTTTAATTATCACGTATTAATAAGAATCACTTTTATAACACGAAAATATTTTGTTTATGTTTACAAAATACACACTTAAAAATGTCATACAATTTTTGACAGCAAATATTTAGTGACACCTAATGGCATTATGTGAATGTTGCTTATGCTTTCAAGACGGTAGTTCTTCCGGTTTAAGAAAATTTGACATTTAAACATGGCCTACTACGTTTATTATTCATATAGAATGATTAAATTTGTCTCACTCGATGACGGCAACATGTCCATCTTATTAATCTCCTGTGTCGTGCGGTTCGAAGTACAGTACATACTTAAGAATAGTCGGCAATTGTTTTATGTTTGCTAGATAGGTATGTGACGTGGAATAAAAAATTTGTTTTGTAATTAATATAAAGAAGAAACGGGACTAAAATAATGAGATTCTAAAATTATTTTTAAATAAAGTTCTGGAGAAAAGCTAATTAGGACGGAACTTGGTTATTTCTTAACTGCTTTTAATGAAAATCAAAATGTACGATAGAAATGTGATTGAAAAATACTTTTCAGATGAAGTTCTGGAATATGGGCAATTTTTTATTATTATTATTATTACTTGAGGGCCATGTGGGCGTTAAGCCACCTCGCACTGCGACCAGAAAGATCTTTTGTGCATCAAACCCTAGGTACTTAATTATTCGTCCAGCCAATATTCAGGCTCTTAATGAACCTGATAATACTGCCGACCGGTACGTGGTGCATACTATCTGGGCTCATTGCTCTCCCTCCGAGAAGTCTACTGTAGGAAATATTTCTACACGCGATATAGACTGTCTGTGCTCATTGCTCTCTCTCCTAGATGTAATAACATTTACTTCTGCTAGAAAAGCGGTAGCATTGGGACTCAAGGACCTCAAGAGGGCAGACTCACTCCCGTGCATTCCTACCCGTGCCTCGTCTACCGTTTTGATTTAACTCTTGCGAGTTGCTGGGAATAAAAAAAAGTCGCCTGTAGATCACCCAGGTTTACTACAGGAAGACTAAATAAAACTGGAGGGTGCCTGGTATCCAGAGTCCGCATATATAGACTGATTAACCTATCACCAATCCTTCCATCGACATATGCTGTTCCACCTTAGATTAGGGATTTTTTGTCAAGGTTTTTTCCTTTAGCGCCGTACTTTAGCCTGTCACAAAAGGCCACATTCTGCCTTTGTAGATTAATACCAACTTTAGTCCCCTCTCCAATAGACGCCAAACCACCAATATGGGCAATTAAAAATAACCAAAAATATTGTTAATAAACAGCAATAAAATAAATGAATTAAAATAAGTTTGTTGAACATCTACAGTTCACAATAATTTCAGGAAAATTTTTAATATAAAATCAAGCTAAGTAGTAAAGATATCAGAAATTTAGAATATATGATATGTTAACAAAGTTCGATTGCTCACCTTACACAAATGTTTTTAAAATTTTTAGTTTACTACATTTCAGTGTGGCACTGGCAACTAATTAGTTCAATTTATAGAGTTTCAAATTATATGATCTTCGTGATTTTTATCAGGTTACATAGCTTGTTTTAAATATAAAACTTATATATGACTTAATATTCCGATCCCATTGAAATAACATCTGTGAACGTTCAAGGGCAAAGAACCTGATCAAATTAAAATTTCTTTGTACGACAAATTTGGAAGCATTGAGAACTCGGAGGTAAAGGCAATTGACAATAAAATTGACCCGTTTCCACAAAGGAAACGTTTAGCCATCAAAATAGAATGTGACGATGTGACGTTAAGTAGATCCTATAAATTCATTTTTCTATTTAATGTTATGTTTAACTTGATAATAATATGTTGACCTCCTTCAATCCATTAAAATGTTAAAAGTAAATTGTATAAACACCATCACGCAATGATAACGTTGTTTGCTTTCTTCATCACAACACCATAATAATCGGTCCATTTAGAGAAGTAATAAAACGAAGGGAGATTATATCTCACTCATTGTTGTCGACGTTGTACATTTAAATAAAAAAAAATATTTTTTTTTGTTTGTTTCATATATTCCATTACATCCGACGCGTCGGTGAAATATTTAAAAGTTTACAATTCTCAGAATACTATTAAGCTTCCTTTCCACCAAATCAAGGTGTTAACCTACCCGTTACACAATACAATATATTGTACCCATACATAGTATTATACAAACAGTAATTCCCAATTTAATAAAAAAAATTATAAAATGTTTTGTATTTTGAACATATTTTAGTGTTTTAGGTGTTGTGTGCCATATACATCACACACCGATCGATGTGTTTTTGTGTTCCGTGCAAAAAACAATTTTCCCCAGAGGTATCATCATTCGGTTTAAGTACATCGTATGCCAACAACAAAAAAAAGTAACACGAATTGAAACAAAGATGATATCTCTTGTTTTTATTCATTTTTTTCTGACGGTGGTTTCTCCGTGATTCTGCTGTGGCGCTAAACTAATCATAATTAATTGTTGAACATTGAAAATAATAAAAAGGAAGATTGTTATAATAAAACGAATAATAATGAAATACTTATATGTATATGTATGAGTACATAAAGCACAACATTAAGTTTTCTTTTTGGTGGAAACGTGTGTACTTATACAAGGTGATGGGAAAAATGTAAAAGGTAGGATTTTATCTAAATTATTGCAAAACTTTCTTGTGATATAGGTTATGTGGATTTGATTCAATCTTATAAATTTATTGAGTTTTAAATCAATTATACCAGTTTTATGTGAACCTTTAAGATCAGTATAGGTCCTTGGAAATATAATCCTATAAAGGAATATTGGGATTTAAAGATTATCAGGGCTTAATTAAATCACCTGACAAAAAACCAAATTTCTATATGTCCGTTCAAAAGCGATTATATTGTTTAGTATTCCTGTTCCTGAATAACTCTATTGGTAAATAATTCGATATATTGAGGTATGTGCCTTTGCCTTTCAGTTATTTAAAAATTAGTTTTTGCAATTTAATTTGACTTTAATGAATCATTAAATAATTATATAGGAAAATAAATTTATGCGCCTGAATATTTATAAATTATTATTTTTCAATCATCTAATATTATACTACATACGAACCATACTAATTGTAAGTCAAAAAGCGCCATATGCTGATTTTGTATAGTATAGCATTGTTAGTGTAAAATTGTTATGAAAATAAAAATGAGAGAATTTAAAATACAGAGAAACAAATGCATACAAAGCCAACATACTAATGAATTGGAATAAATAAAACTTGACAGCTCATTTCAAAGGTCTTTTCAAGTATGTACTTTAAAAAAGGTCTGACAAGTCTTCCTCCAAAAATTCGTCGTTTTTCATTATTTAACGTTGAAAGTTTCGAATTCAGTTTTCGGCAAACAAACGGTTACCTTCAACGAGCCAACTGCTCGGTTCATATTGCATCTACGGAAATAAAAAAAAGAATCGATTGGTTATTTTATAAGCTTTACCTATTTTGTAAGGTTTTCGAGTTATTTGTCATAAATCGCTCTAATGGTGGAAACAGACGTGCGGAAAAACGCTTGCGTTCAAATTAGAACACACTACTTTAAATGAAATGAAATACATGTATTCCGTATCGTAGGCGTTTTTCCGCAAGTTGTCTCTATTTCTAATTTAGCTGCGAATTGGTAGACTGCACTACCAAATTTAGTACGATTTTTCTACATTAGGCCTATTTGATAATTCGCACGGTGCGGTGCAGTGCATACTGTTTTCATTGTTTACTTTGATTTAGTTTCTAGTGGTGAAATAAAGAAAAAATTGTACACTGCTCGGCACCGTGCGAATTATCAAACAGACCTATTTTCATTTTTTCAGGACAATTTTTTGTGTTTGTTGGCTGAAAACAAACGTTTGCTGACAATACGGTTTATTTATTTAGGCACTAAAAGTGTGGCGCTAGTATTTCAACGAGGTACTGCAAAACGTCAAACAAAAAAATTATATGGGAAAGGTCGTTGTTTATGAAATCCCTGGGATTTAAAATTAGTTTTTAAAAATATCAAATGGATAATCTAGATAAAAGTAAGTCCTTCGATAAGTTCAAGTATCATAGAATATAATTAAACATATATTGCGTCAAATTACATCTATTTTTATTAGATCCCATCAAAATAAAAATTGTGTTTCCAGCCGTAAAGCTGAATTAAAAAAATTGGGCGCCAAAACTTCTGGCAAAAAAGAAACTTTAATTAAACGGTAAGATGACAAACGTATCAAAGTTTCAGTTTTTCGTTTGATTGCAAATTTGAATTAATATGAAACTTCTTAGTACCGTTTTAATTTATTTTTTAAACAAATTTATTTGCTTCAGATTAAATATCTGGACCGAAAAGAAGCTTAACCGAACACCTTGTGCACCGGATCACCATCATCAATCAGAATGTACAGAGTGTAACAAATGGTAAGGTTAGGGGTAATACCTCGCCCCTTACCTGTTACATAGAAATTGACACAACATCTCACTCACCACGGCTATATACTCCTGCTAGCTCAGCAGGGTGGCGTGGGGTTTGGTGAGGGATGTTGTGGCCTTGTTTTAGTCGTATAATTTTAATGAGGGGGGTGGTGTAACCCTATTGGGTTATAAAATTCGGGACAGACATGAAATGGTCCGACAGACCACCAACCAGACTGGGAATTACATGCAAATTTATTCCGCTGAGTCAGCCAAGCGATTCAGCGGAATATTACCAAAACAAAAGTATCATCAGGTAAGAGGAGGAAATAAAATGATCCTAGCCTAACATATTGGTATTACCACAGCATCTAAACACTAAACAAATGATCAACGCACTAACGCGGAACATCACAAAAAAACGTAGTAAGACAAAAAAAATGATATAAAAAAAACAATAACAGAAACTCACGTACCTGATAATTCTGATCTCCTCGCAGCTATGCACACCCAACTCAACAAAACAGACACCTACCTAACTATTTAGTCTGCAGATTCACAAACACCCTCTAATAAAAACACTTCTGTTTTTTTATAAAAACACTTCTGTTTTTTTTTCTTTATTTTTTTATTTCTTTGTTATAGTTTTACACCAAAACATAACACTTTTACTATCGATATCACACCCTTAAATCACTAAATGTTTGCAAATTTTTTTTTTTTTTTGTAACAACAAAACACAAAACAAAAAAAAACCGAATTTACCGTAAACTATTTCACAACTCTTCTACGAAAATCACCAACTCACTGACTGTCTGTCCGATCACCACTTTATTTTTCCTTTTTGGGTTGGTCGTCCCAAATAAAACTGTTTGGTATACAATACCGAAAATGAAAACATAGGAATTTGGGACATTATATAATGTGCCAAATCAAAAAAAACTTAGGTTGGTGTTTTGTACAATTTCTACAAGCAGTAAACATAGCGTTTGTTGTTGTAGAAATTCCACCGGAAAAAAAACAAGACTGGCACACTTTATGTATGTCAAATTACATCAATGCGTCATGAAATTATTGTGTATAATTTCTTGGTTAATGCAACTTGACACTTTTCAGTGCGTCAATTTTTTGTTTCTTTGATTTTGTATGAGTACAAGCAATTTTATGTTGTACTCATGAATCAGATTGACCAAATTTTTGGAAAACGGGTCTGTTGGAACGGGTACATGAAAATAAAGAAAAAATGCTGCCCGTTACAAGAGGATTCCGATACCCAAGAAGAATTAAATACTCCTATAACAGAGAACCTCAGCGTTATAATAAATGAAACTGTGCTGAGCACTGAATTGAAGTCTCTACGGGATATAAACAACTCGGTTTTTGATTTTATTAATATTTCCTCAATATCAGAGTGGTTCTCCAATAAACATGCATTGAATAGAGGGCTTCGCTTAGCTCAGCACAATTTTATTAACAGAATTAGTTGCAAAAGCGAATCTAATGAACTTTTAATTGCCGGTTCATGTTTTGCTGAAAAAACAAAGCATAAAGTTTACACTATTAAGCTGATATTCATCGAGCAACTGGTAAATAGCGCAAACTGTGAATGTGTCTGTGGTGCTGGAATGGCTGCAGCTTGTAAGCACATAGGAGCGATTATGTTTGGCTTACAGTATTATGAAAGTACCGGTTAGTTCTTAATTAAACCGGCTTTGTTTTGGTTGTTCTGAAAAATTTATTTTTAGGAAAATCATTAGAACGGCTTTCACCGACCAGTTCACTACAATTCTGGCATCAACCATCTCTAACAAAAACTACATCGAAAACAAAAGTTGTAGACTATATTAAACAGGACGATCAATCGATGTATACCATTTGTATGCTGGGAAAGATAAAAACAGCGAGCTTCAAAATTTATTTATAAAAAATCTATTAAAATGGACATTAAATGCTCGTCGCAACGTAAACGCCTTTGCATATTTCGACGATCGTAGGTATTGCATCAACATGAAAAGTTTAAATTGTTGATGCCATAAACAAGGTTTCTGAGTTAGAACGTGAACATTTAAAATATCAAACTGTACATCAAAATAGATCTAAAAAATGGCATGATCTACGAAAATCAAGGATTACGGCAATTAGGATTATCAACCCGAAAGTAATCAGTACAGCAGCAACTCGCTGGGGTATCGCACAAGAGAAAAAGGCCCTGATGGCTTACGAACGGACAACGGGTGTAAAAATTAAAGAGATCGGCCTTTGTATCGATGCACAGTTCAATTTTTTGGCTGCCACACCAGACGTCATAACAGAAAACGGTACTACAGTCATCGAAATTAAATGTCCGTATTCTCAACGAAATGCTGATAACGTCGATAATCTTAAATACTTAATAAATGGATCGTTAAAAAAAAGCCACAATTATTATTTGCAATGTCAAATGCAGATGCGGGTGACGAACACAAAAAACTGTGATTTTATTATTTGGACACCAAAATTCATAAAAATTATTAACATTTTGTACAATGAGGATTATATCAAAGAAAATATATCACTAATGGATGAATATTATGCTAAAATTTTCTTCAGGGAGTATATTTTAAGCAAGTGGAATTAAATTTCTCTGATTACATATAGCAAATTACACTATAAGCTGCTGTGATAATTTAGATTCGTATTTATTTATAACTGATATTAATTATGTACGCTTATTATTTTTCACTAAAGACTGAATTATTTATTATTTATATTTTATTACTTTTTGAAATATTGTTCATTTAGTTATTTACACATTATATTTAATTTAAATTAAAGATTTGTTTATTTTAGTTAATCTGGATCTTTAAAATGTTATTCCGTTGTTTATACGAAAACTCAAATGAATAAAAATATTTTGAAAAAATGATATTATTTTAATTTTAATTTGCTTGTTTTGTTTTCAGCTATACATATTTACAAAATACCGCTTTTAAAATTTATTAGCATGTTTGATACGTAAATGACTTCATTGGCGTGCTTCCATAAAAGTGAAGGGAAGGTATGACATAAAATTTTATTAAATTTACCTAAACCAATGACTCTCTCTACAAGAATCCTTCGATTAGCAATCCTTCGAGTTTCTAAAACTTCATGCGGGGTCATTTGACTCTTATTTCGCAGAAAAGGAGGTATGTTTAAAACAACACCGATGCCCTCTAAGATATCACTAACGTCAAATCCTCGATCAGCCAGCACAATATCACCGTCCTTTAATTTGTTCAAAATACCACTATCTCCTACTATATATCTGTCACTCACGGATCCGCAGTACGCATCAGAACAGTAAATAACGGTGCCCTTTTCGTCAATACCAAGTAAATACTTAGGATTAGCCCTGCTTTGGTTGGTCTTTATCTCAGAGCAATCTAAAATCACAGTATATTTGTCTGGATTCTGATACCTGAAAGCCCACCAATCTACTGCTTTAAACGCTGCATTCATAACACGAGTCCAATGTACAATAATTTTTCTTGGGGTTAATAAGTTAAGGCCAAACATATCCCCAATAATAGAAAACAATAGATTTTGTCTATATTTGCTCAGGGTTAGAATCAATTGATCCCGCTTTACCAAGTAAACATCGAATTTTAATGGAACCGTTTCATTTAAAAATGCGAATAGTACGTCAAATCGGTCTCGATACAAACCAGTGTACTTATTAAACTGCTCATTGGTTAAGCAACCGTAAAATAGAGACAGCTTCATTGGCACAAAAGTTTGTGTTGAGACTTCACGAGTTGGAGAAGAATAAGTTTGTGGCGTTGGTAGTGGTTCCACAGAAAGTTCCTGATTTTCGCGTTCCACTGTTCCACTAATGGTCTCAACCGGTTCTGTATTCAGTTCCTTGAATCAAAATTTTAAATTAATAAAATGAACGAATATCTACTGTTTTTAACTTACCATTTCTCTTGGTTTTGGCGGAGCCTTTCTAGGTTACTCAGCTGTCTACGATTGGGAATTAGCGGCAAATTTTTATTTGGAATGGCGCTGGTTTTTAAATATCGCCTTGTATCACCTAAAGGTAATATTAAATTTTTGAATTAAAAACAAAATATATAAAACTAATTTTCAAACTTACTGTGAACAGTTGATTTGTAGTTATTTACACAAAAATGTAAGCTGCATATTCTAGTGAATTTTGTTGGCTTTTTACCACTTTTAATAGCGCGTACCCACCTTGGCCCGAATTCCGGTTCGATGACAAATGATAATGAGAAATGATTTGATTTTTTATTTCAACTAGTCGGCTGCATTTTTATTTAGAGTAGGCGAAATAAAAAATCAAGTCATTTCTCATTTTCATTTATCATTGAACCGGAATTCGGGTGCTTGTCACCATTAATTTGTTTTCTGGAAACTTATGGAAGTGTAGCCCACATTCCTTTATTTGTTTGGATTTGCATTGAGGCACGCAACAGTAAAACCCTATGGTTAGTTTATCTAAAATATTATACCAAAAACATTAAAATAGTGCTAGTTATTGTGGAAAAGGATAACTGGATAATTTAGTTACATAAATATATTCTTTTTTTTTATTTTAAAAGAATTAAATAATTTAAAATAATAAAACTTTAGATACCGCATCTTATTTACTTACTTTGTTTGGTATTTTGACAGTTTAATACCTCGTCAAAACCAAGGCGACTTCTACTTTAGCTTGACGCCATAAACCGTATACCGTTAAATATGGTTCGTATTGCAACTTGATCAATTTGATCGGCGTCATTTGAATCGATTTTATCAAAACATTATCAAAGTTACAATTATTATTGAACACTTTGAAATTATTGAGAGACTTCAAAAATTTCGGATAATTTGAAATGAAATTTATTTCGACACGATTAAGCATGGCTCGCGATATTTCACCATTACGCGGGTGTAGTGTTAAAATTATTCGAAAATTATGATGCTTTCCAATTCAATTCCTTTGCTGATTTACTAAGATACCCTTTCCGGAAATTAACATCTTTCCATTGGGCTCGAGCACCAAATTAAGTCATTCCAATATTGCAGATGAAGCTTCAAACATAAAACCTGATCATTCTTGATTGCCACTTTGGAATCGATCCATTCAAATCGGCCGCCCGTATTAAGAGAATTTGTCTTCTAGTATCCTCAAAAGAGTATTAGTTAAACTCATTTAAGGTATGATAAAATAAATCAAATAATAATTTTAAAAAAACATTACCTTTTTCTCCAAATCTCCAATGACAAATTGACAAGTGTGATATTTGTTGATGTAAAATGTCAAAAAATTAACCATAAACTTTTCCATTTTGTATACTGTCAATTTATTAGGGAATAATTAGTGACATCTGAAGTTTACCATAAAAATTACATATTTCGGTTACTATTTTCTGTTCGGGTAAGCTTTAAAAATTAATAATCCGTTTGATTTATGATTTGGGTTTCCCCGAATTTATACAAATAAATAATAAATACAATATTTTATTAAATTTTAATTGACGAATAGTACCTTTTACTTTAATCAATTTTCGTGTTTTTATTTGAGCTGATAAATTCTTTTTGTTAAACTCATTTCCACCATTAGAGATAGGAATATCATTGTATGTATTCGATTTAAATCACCAAATGCCTGTTTCGATAGTGTTGCAATTTTTTAATGTTGAACTCAGACCGACCTTCCGAATTTTTCGTCTGTCAAATCAATAATGTCCGGATCGAATTTATGCTGTGTATTTTCATCGTTGCTTTTACGTTCGGTACTAGCATCGGAATCATACGAATTTGCCACGCCACCATCTATTTTTAAATCCAGATGATTATATGTTTAATATTTTTTGGCGCTTTTCTTATGAAGTAGATTGGCATGGTCGTTAAATTTTTTATTATAATCCGAATTTAATGAGCTTCAGTTTTTGTCATCTACATCAAAACTGATAAGCATTTTTGTTTTTTGGATAGTGCTGCAACCTATACATCACTACCTTCGGCAAAATCGAGCTCAATTAAGGTTCTGAATGATGAAATAATTTCATCAAATTTAATTCTTCATCAGTAACAGCATCACCAATTGCTCCTCTGTGTCAAACAAAAAATTACGACGAATTCGTTTTTCGTTATGAGTTCGACAAAGATAATGAATTCTGGATAGCAATAACAACAATTTCTGATTCTTTTGAATTTTGACGCAATTTATTATTTGGTAGGGTACGGTTACTCAAAACTTATTTTCGTAATTTTTTCTTTTAATGAGTGGTTTTACTTAACGCTGCAATAAAATTTATTAAATTAGAGAAAATTAGGAGGCATACAAAATTAAAACTTCAAACATTTTGTTTGGTATCTAAAATTAAAATAACTTACCGTTCTTCTAATTCATCAAAATACTCTTTTTCCGTCTTCCTCGAATCCTGTGCCGAATTATTTTCAATTTTTGATTACCGCCATCTGATTTCAAACACGGAAACTACACATCCAATTTGTTTTTTTTTAAATATATTTAATTAGTCGAGTTTATAAATAGGTGTCACTAATGGCTTATTATAAAAAAAACTTGAACGAATGGTATGACGTCATGACATAAAGATGTGTTTATAAATAAACGGATTTTATATATTACGTTTGAATTTTAACCTGGCGGCTTGTATATCTAGGAACGCTTTGGATGAACCAATAAATAGGATGAAAAACTGGATAATTCAATTTAAATTACTTATTACTTTTTAATTTTTAATATTTAATCTAACTTTATTTAATTCTAAATCGTAAATTTTGCATTGTACATACTTTCATAGACACATCATTATCAAATTTTCAATTTGTTTTTCTTTAGTTTTTCTTAAATTTGAAATCAAACAAGTATTTCACGTACTTAACACTTTCTTTAATAAATAAATAAAATAAAATATTTCAATTAACAATTTGTCTGTGTCACTCACCACTCCGAGGATTCTAAAATAAATGGTTGAAGTGGCAAAAGAAAATACGACATCGCATGAATGAAATGAAATGAAAATGTATTCTTCTTAAAAAAAACATTAACTTGCTTGTCGCCTTTTTAAGTTATATTAAGAGTAAATTGGAATGAGTAGTTATTTCTTTCCATGACAATTAAAGGTAGGTGGTTGCTGCATTAACCATTAAAATGTGATAACTATTTATACAGTTTTCTTAAATTGTAAAAGCACAGATAATTGCTTTGAACATTTTACACACTGATGCATATGCATCCATCAAATTTTGCATTATATCTTCCATCGCAAATTTTCCAATTCAGTACAACAATACCGATATAGCTAACGCTTAATTAATTCTGAAAACAAACATAATTTTGGTTTGGTTATTTTGGGTAAAAAAAAAAATCCATAAATTTATGAAAATAAGGTTTGTAGTACATATTGGCTTTAGTTTAATATCGTTGTGCGTTGAGTAGTAATTGCAAATTATTATTTTATACTTTCGGTGTATTGGATTAAATCAATATTGATTATTCGGGATTATTGAAATTTTTTAGATGGTTTAAAAATATTTATAGCGGGAGGTGGTGGTGGCGGCGATGTGGTGATATAGAAAAATAATTTCTTAATCAACTATGTACATACAATATAAAGATATTTCAAATCAATTACCAAGTTTCATTTTTCTCGCGTCGAAATACATGAAATAAAATTTTGTGTAGGTTGTGATTTTTACATTTTTTTTTTTTTGGGGTAGCAATTCTTTAAAAACTGTCTGCTGATATTACGTGTCAAATCGCACGATGATGATTACGGTTGAATATACATTTCATTTTTAGATTAATATCCCCAGGCTTCTTTACTCTAACTGTAGTGGCTTAGGCAGCCGACCACACTAAAATTTTCAATTTATTTTATAACCATGAAATGAATTTTATAATTTTTGTGACGTTAATTTAAATTTTCATTTTTTTCAGATTCTTGAAAAGTGGACTCAAAACTACAGAATTGGTGTGTTGGTAAGTAATATTTTTTATTATTTAATGGAGTTTTCGAAATTAATTATAATAATCTGGAAACAAACATTAACTACCTTAGATCGGTTAAAACTATCAATTTATTTGACTAGCAAATTATGTTTGCTTTCGAGGCGAACAAAATGCAAAACATTGTTTTGTTTTTAAACCGCATAACTTCAATTTAAATCCGAATAGCTATATGTCGGTAACATTTTTTGGGCAGGGTTATCTTCGCGGGGAAAATCAGATGTACAAAAGCATTTATTTTTCTATAACGAAATTTTTATAATTAAATAATAACTAATCGTAATTAGGGAGAATATAAATTATAATACAAGAACAAATGTAGTCTACATTTATTGAATAACTCAACCAGAGAATAATATACTTTTCATATAAACCGTATATAAACCAATTGTTTTATAGGACTAAAAATCAGTAAAATGAAATTTCAATTAAAATTGTTAAATTATTCTAAATTTATTGAGTATTGTCTACATTATTTGAGTTATTTTACATAATTTCTGATTAATTTAAAACAACAAATTTAAAGGGCTGAAACCTCATGAGGTGATCAGAACTTCGGTCCTGAAAATTACCTCAACTTTTAAATCAATTGCTAACTAAACGTTATAACTGAATCTTCAGCTCAACATCCAACTCAAGTTACAACTTAATTTCCAACTACATCGCAACGCAATCACCAAGTGAACCGCCGATCCAACCCTCAACTCAATCATTAATTCATTCCCAAAGCAAATTTCAAATCAACCCTTAACCTAACCCCAAACTCAACGCCTTATGCCAACCAACCAACCTTGAAATAATTCCCCAACCGAATAACTTACTCAACTCAAGAGTCAACGGAGAACTCAATCCCGAAATCAACTCGATACAAAACCTACATGCGTTTATAAACTCAACTCAAATCAACACGGTCTAATATCATACAAAACTCTGAACAAGACTCCAAATGAATTCCCAACCGAACCCCACTCCAATCCAACTGAACTTCAACTCAAATCCTATTCAACCCTAACTCAAACTCAACTCAACCCTCAACTCAACCATAAACTAAACCATAACTCAACCACAACTCAACGTTCAACCCAACCCCAAACTCAACGTTCAACCCAACCCCCAACTCAACGATCAACTCAAACCTAATCTATACCTCAACTCTTGACTCAACCTTCAAATAAATCCCCAACTGAACTTCATCGACCGACCCCAACTCAATCCTCAACGCAACCCTCAACTAAACGCTTAACTCAACCATCAAATCAATACGCTCCGAAAAACTATCTGCGTACAAGAACTCAACTCAGAACAAATCAAACTATCTTCCACCTCAAATCTCAACTCAACATCCAAATAAATCTCCAAATAAATGACTGTATGAACCTAAACTCAAACCCAACCAAACCCTAATCAACCGCATCTCAATGTCCAACTCAATCCTCAAAACAGCACATATAAAAAACATTGATCAACGTTACTCCTTATGGAATGTTCGCTGTTTCTACCATTAATTTTTCGACTGGATTGAAATTTTTACAAGTTCTTTAAATATTTAAAATTCGTAAATTTTATTTTTTCAACCATTTAAAACTCTTAAATTTCTTGAAATTATTAAAATTCATTGAACGAGGTTGCTCGTAATAATAAAGCCCTCCCTATCATACCAGTCTATCATTACTGTCGTAGCATTAGAGTAAAACGGTTTTTTAGAAATGGATCGAAAAATATATCGTCGGTTTGAAAGGGTGTTAGTTCTGAATTAAAGATATTTTCTGCTAGAATGTACTTGTGGCGTATTTTGATTTGTCGAATTTCTTTTGTACTATCGTATCATCCGATCTATCTCGTTGTCAATAAATTTTCGATAGGTCGGTTGCATAGAAAAAAACAACGCCAACTGTTGGTTACCAATGCCACCTTAAAACGCCTTACTACTTATGTATAGTCGATTTCACACACTACTTGGCTTCACCGAAAATATGCACCATCACATTACACTATAATGGTCTAAATTTACTGTGAAGTTGTCCGAAGTCTATTTTCGTAAATGCCAATTACTGAAAAGGGAGTGAAAGGAAAAATTTAAAATTATATTATCCTCCCTTTTGTTTAACCGACAATTGCTGCGTTTATACAACTGCTAAATTAGCAATGCTAAACCGAAATAGAAACTGCAGCAATGCTAATTTAGCTAATTTAGCACGGCTAATTTAGTTGTAGTATAAACGTAGCAAATGATAGTATTTACCAATATGAATTCGAGTGTGTGGGATTCATGTCGTGATTGATTTAAATAGGAATCGAACGAAATCTGATTTAATTTTAGTTCAATATAAACAGGAATCTGAAACTTCGTAGTATCATACGTTCGAGTCTTATCGGAAATGGCCCGTATACATTTAATTGGATTTTGGTGCGGTATTCAGGGACTTTAATATATTTACTGATACTGTCATGTTAATTTTAATTTATAGTCTGCTCCAAAGTTTGGATGTAATCGGTGATGATGGATTTTTGATACTTTTATTTCTGTAGGTGTACATTGGAATTGAAAAGTTATTCGAATTGATGATTTTTTTTTAAACGGAGGCTGATTTGAATCAGATAAAAGTAAATGATTTGAGTCATTAAATCATTCCCAACCTGCTTCGGAGGTACATATGTTATTTAGCGTATTTACTTGAGACATTTACAACAACAGTTGTACTAAATAATCCGAGAGAGGAATTAAATAATTCAAAATTTTATTTAAATTGTATTCTAATTTTTTTGGGAAAAAATACATCCCAAATAAATCCGAAATAAACCCTATTCCTTTTTTCTCAGGTAAAGACAACTATTGTTGCGAAGCGGACTGTTGCGTGATGACGATGAGATAGCGTTGTGCTGGGTGTTTATGCGGCCTATGTAGGTATGTAGGAAAGTGGATGGGTTGGTTTTGTTAGAGAGTGGGTGCACAATCGGGTGCTGACGTAGTTCCGCAAAGTGACTGGTAACATTTGGGAGGGGCAGGGTGGAGTAAAATGATACGAGTACTACAGGATATACATTGTTGTAGGTCTTCAAAAGGGTTAGAGTGATTTTGGGTTGGTTGGTTTGTTGAAGGAGGTGGTAGTGACTATGGTTGTCTGAGTTATTCGGTTTTCAGAGGTGTGTTCGGGAGCCTGATGCGTGGGAGCGGAATTTGGAGGAGCGGATGTTAGATTCGTTCTGTTTACAGAGATGTTGGTTTGGGTTTGCAGTCTGGTACAGAGTTTTGGTTGTATTTCTGACATTTAAGTAATGTCAATGAACTAATAAATTTATTAGTTTCAAAAGGTATTTATTATCAGAGGTTGAATAACCCTACGATTTCGTTACGTTATTTCAAAAGTTATCCCAAAATCAATTTATATCGTTATAACGTTATAACTTTATTAAAAAATATTATTGTTATGTTATATAACGTTATAACCGAAATTAAAAAGTTATAGTAACGTTATAATAGCGTTATTATAACGTTATAATAACGCTACAATAACCTTAAATATCATTATTATAACGTTATAATAGCATTAAAAATTTGAAAAAGAATTTTTTTTTTTTATGAAATTCTTTTATTTGTGGGTGGAACATAAGGGGTGCGGGGGTAGCTCCCCTCGAAATACAATCAAATTTTATCATTGTATCTGATAAATATGTTAAAATTGACAAAACGTTGATTTAACCGATGCGTGGGTGGAAAATAAGGGATGGGGGGTGAAGTCCCTTAGGGAACACCACCAACTTGTATTGTCACCGAAGTTACACATGCGTGCCAATTTTCATCAATATTGATAAAGTCTAAGCATTAAAATTTTGCAATGCAAGATTTGATCACATCCGTGTAAGTTAAATAAAAGAATTTAAAAAATAGAGTTTGGTAACAGGTAAAAATTTGTTAATGAAATAGAAATATACACACATTTTTAAAATTTTTTAAAAACACTTGTTAAATATTTCGCAAAATTACAAAAGGTTTAAAAAATCACTCGATCGATTTCGGCTTATTAGGCCATCATCAGGAGTATCTACTAAACAGTTTAGTAGATACTCCTGATGATGGCCTAATAAGCCGAAATCGATCGAGTGATTTTTTAAACCTTTTGTAATTTTGCGAAATATTTAACAAGTGTTTTTAAAAAATTTTAAAAATGTGTGTATTAAGTGTGTTTCGCCAAGTGCCTACGGCAGAAAGTATAAGAAATAGAAATATTTTGTAAGCTTTTTTGATAATTTAATAAGATTTATTAAAATTAATTTATTTTATAAAACATGATTTTACAAAATTTTAATTCGAAAATCGATTTCATTACAGTGTAAATTATTAATTACACGTTTTAGTTTTAATTAAAATATAAAAAGCATTACTGAATCCATTCGCTGCTTTCCATGCAGCTTTTTAAAACCTTTGAGTAGCAGGCGCTTAAAGCAAATTTGTAAAATCTTGATTTAACCGAATTGACAATATATTTTCTAAATTTTTGGCTAACAGTTTTTCTCTATGAGAACTCAAAATAAATTTCAAGGAA
Organism: Tipula helvola; assembly: GCA_963556165.1. Classification (NCBI taxonomy): domain Eukaryota; kingdom Metazoa; phylum Arthropoda; class Insecta; order Diptera; family Tipulidae; genus Tipula; species Tipula helvola. The sequence continues at coordinate 177,926,852 of OY744481.1, read as the reverse complement.
CTAAAACATCGTTCCACTGAGACCTGTGTTGCTGGAACCCCGAAAACAATTTGTGCTATTTCAAACAGTTCAGGATACAATAATTTTTTAGATTTCCAATAATCTAATATGGATGATTTTCGAGAAAGAGCCGGTACATTATCGAAGGTCTCGAGTACGGACATAATGCTTATTTTTTGTAGCTCAATCGCAGGAGGTATGTATGCCGAAATTTCCCTCAAATGGGTTTCAAGTTCTCATCGGAACTTGTCGAGCTGTTTAAATTTGGTGTGTTTTACCAGAGCCCTCTGTATATATAAGAGCCCTAATGATGCCGCCATTTTTTAAACGTGCTTTCTATAAGAGGTGTAGATTTTGTGGTTCCATGTAAGCCGGTGTAAAAAAGACTTTTTTAAATTTACATTTTTTGAATGAAAACTCATTATTTTCGGCAATTTTATTTCACACATTTGTAGGTGAATAATCATATTTAGACATATATGAAAACCAAACTCGGAATCTATCAATTAATCCATAAAATACAATTTAAATTTCCCTAATTTTATTCACAACTACATGTAAAACTACAAAAGCTTTTTAAACGAGAAAAATAAACAACTCATATAATATTTAATATATTGGATATCTATTAGAACGACAAGGATGTCCATTGTTCTTATTTATTGTATTTTTACACGTGTTTTTATTTTTATTTTATCGTGTTGTCGCCTTTTTGTTTTCTATATGTAGATCAGACAAAGATATCTATACCTTTTTTGTTTTATATTTTCGTGTTTGCCCGTTTTTACTTTAAAGTGTTCTTTGTCATTTTTAATGATTTTATATTGAAAAGACAAAGACAATCTAAATATTGTTTTTATTTTTTTATTTACGAACTTTTACTTTTACGCTTTCTTTGTTTTTTTGTTAATTTTATATTGAAAAGACAAGGATGATGCTATTTGTTTACATTTTTTTTTATACAAGGATTTCATGGTTTGTGTGTAGTTGTTGAAAATGGAAAGGTTTTCTTTTTTCAATTTATTTGAAAATGTAGACATATTTCCTTCTACGATTTTAAAACCATATCTACAAAACATATTAAACATGCAAATTAACGAATATGTTATTAAATTTAATTGAATTTTCATTAATAAACTTATAAATCAAAACTAACAATTTTACATTGGTTCTTATGGGAAACAGAAAAATGTTCACCTCATATAGAAAGCTTCTATTTCTACCTTACGGCTATGATATATGTAAGATGGCTATGGTTTTACGAAAGCTCCTCAATCTCAAAATCTCTCTCTTGTCCTGTTATCGCTTGAATGTTGGTCCATATTTCCTTTAAATGTGCTTTGGCTTCTGTTCTGTCTGTGGTTGTCAATACGGCCTGGAAACGTGGATCTAAGAAAATTGCCGATTTCATAATTATATTATTAAGAATATTTGGCTCTCTAGAATTTAAATTTTTTAAGAGGATTTTAGCAAACTCGCTGCTAAACTTAGCTGTTGCAAGCTTACACTTAATCCACTCTTTGTAGACGTCTGTAAGCACGAGCTGTTCAGCCTGAAATAAAGTTGTAGTACGTGCTGCTGGGGTTAAAGCATCTCTGATTTCTTCCGCTTTTGCCCAATTATTAGGCTGTATTTTAACACCCAAGTTCATTGCTATATTATTATATTCAGTCTGATTTTTTAAAATGATGTCAAGCATGCGAAATGTGGATGACCAACGGGTAACACAATCCAATGGGGGAATTAATAACTTTTGTTGTTTTACTAGTAGTATCCCCGATGGAGTGCGCAACTTCTTTACAAATGCGCGAATATAACACAGGGGTTTATCTTCCCCCTTCAAGCTATCTGTGATTGCTAGTTGTAGCATATGCGAAGCACAACGAACAGTAAAAATCTTATAATTTGGATGTAAGTTGATTAGAGAGTTTACTGTATCGTCTAAAATTTTATACTCAATGTCTATCGACATTTCACTTTCCTCGTCTTCTGAATTTTCGCTGTTTAATGAACCAACACCAGTATCATCACCATGAATCTCGACAGCTGCTTCGACGTTACTTAAATTTTCAATTCCTAATTTTTCATCTAAAGTTTTAATTGCCTTTACCATGTTAGCCCCATTATCGCTGTTAACCGTATAAACATTTCGTAGCTCCATTCCATATTTTTTCAGTACATTTTGAATTTCGCTGGCTATATAATCGCCTGTATGCTTTTCTTTAAGTTGTGACATAGCCAGCGTCCTAATAACAATTTTTCCTTCTTCAATAAACTGTACATTAATACCCAATACACTACGCTTAAGTCGCGTCGCAGAGTCTATTTTGATTGAGACAAGCCGTTTGTTTAATTCATTTTAAATTTTTTGATGTAAAACTGTGGCAACTTCTTCCATGTGTAGCTTAATATTGGTAGTCGTTATTGAAAATTTGTCTTTACAGTTTGCGTTTGTTGCATCGATAATGGGATTTAGAATTTTTCGAAATCCTGAATCATTGATAATCGAAAAAGGTCTTCCATTTCTAGTTATTAGCTCCAAACATGCATTTTTAATTTTGCTTTTACTTAAATTAACATTTGGAATGCAACGTTTCTCGGCCACGACAAAACTTCGTAGCGAAGAATTTGATATACTTTTTGAAATAGTTTTTGACTGCTAACCCTTACCCATACTCGTCATGGTTTCTTGATATTCGTCTTTGTGATAAATTTGAAGGTGTTTTAATAAATTTCCAGCATGATTGCCTTTAATTTCCCGATTGCATAACTTGCATTTATTATTATTATCAGCAGTTGAATATTTAAAATAGTTCCGACAAATGTTCGTTTGCGGTCGCGGCATGATCCATGAACTGTATTAAAGTATAAAAAATAAACTACAAATCTAGAATTTTTAGAGCGAAGCTAAATAATGCGATAAATATTTTCGAGGGTAATAAGCTAATAAGAATAACCAAACTTTAGATATTAGCGAAACATTTTTTATACATACATATACATATGATCTTTCACGCCAACAAAATGTTTTGGAGTAGATGAAGAATTTGAATGTAGTAAAGGAATTGAAACGGCACAAGAATTAACGTGGAAAATTTGTACACAAAAAACTAACTGTTAAAACGATACAAAAATTAACGCGGAAAATATTTATACAATACAAGATTGAATTTCGCTTTAAAAAAATATAACGAAACTTTTGTTACCTTTGTATTTCAACAAACACTTTATACAGATACAGTCAAACTTTCATAAATCGAATCGCCATCTGCCAAACATTTCTGTTCGATTTAGGGAAAATTCGAAATATAGAAGTTAAGAATAAATGTATATCTGCCAAAATATAAATTCGAATAATAGAAGTTCGATTTATGGAACTTTGACTGTATATGTACTATATTCAAATTATTTATATGCTGTAACGATTTTAGTTTACTTATTCTGAACACCTAACCTCTCGAATTATATAAACTTTAACAAATGAAAAGAAAAACTAATAAATGACAGTTAAACACTAAACAATAAGACTGAAAGAGATACAGATATAGAAAGACTAAAAGAGATATAGCGTTAGCGTAATTTGCAAAAACAAAAGAAGAAGTTTCAAAATATTATATTGCCTCTTTTTGTTTTATTTCGTTATGTTTCGTTATATTATTAGGTTACTTTGAAAATTTTAAGGTTATCGGTTATGTTACATTATTAAAGCATTGCCACATGACATAACTACAGACGTTTTTCTAGAAACAGATTTTCCATTTATGATTAAATGGCTCCATATTTTGTGGTTAAAATAATGATAAAAAATATAAAATAACACAGATTATTAATTAATATAATAAATTTACAATAGTTTAACAATTTTAATTGAAAAATGATCAATTTTCGTTTCTGCCGTTCCCAGGAATGGATTTTGACTTTGATGGTTATTTTTCAATTAAAATGTTAAAGTTATAACAAACTTGTTATTTTTATTAATAATTTGAGTTATTTTATATTATTTATCATTATTTTAAACACAAAATATGGAGCCATTTAATCATAAATGGAAAATCTGTTTCTAGAAAAACGTCTGTAGTTATGGCATGTGGCAATGCTTTAACATAACATAAATAATTTCGTTACGTTATTTATAAAAAATTAACAAAATAGCGTTATTATAACGATATTTTGATAACGTTATATAACGTTATCTATCCCTGTTTATTATAATTAAATTTTTTGATTGTTGGTAATCTAAATCAAGTAACAGATATTGTAATAAAATCGTTTATGATTTAGTTTAATAGCTTAATTAAATATATAAAGGTGGAACCGACTTAACAACAAATTTCCAGAAATAATTTTAGGAAATTGAAGTAGCCAAGGTAAAGATTATTAACATTAAATTTATTTGTAGTACATCAACGCTAAATTATAATTTATTTCTGAGAATTAAATTTAAGCTTATTTAATAATAATTATTTAGTAATTTTAAGAAATATTAGAAGAATATACCTACCTGAATTAACTTTCCAGGAACTTAGGCAGTAAATTAACTGGTAGCTAAAAATTGTGTTGTCTTGTGTTAAATAATTTACTAAATATATTACTAGCAAAAGCATACTAACTATTGACTACGTAGGTTAGTGGAACCGAGTCGAGCCTTGTACATAGAAAAAAACCGAAGGGAAGGAAAGATGTGTACTAACGTACCTTCCCTTTCCTTCGGTTTCGATATAAGTACAAGGGTGTGTAGTGGACCTGCCATATTCCGAGAAATTTACATTAGGCTTGGTCGTACACTCTCAATCAATCAATATTTTCTACTATCGTGCCATTCGAGTAAAAAGTGAAAAGAAACATACTATATGAATGTAGTTTGCGAGTTCCCTAGAGTTAGGTGCTCCGGACTAAAAAAGCTCTAAAATTTCAAGTAAGAGAGCTTCTTCCTTTTTAGTAAAAAGAGCCATTGGCATGAAGTATACTTAGAATGAAGATGTGAAAAATCCATTTTATTCATGCGTGGCTTTTGTTTTATGATAAAAATAAGCCGCGAAATAGTTTAATTTTAATCAAATATTTTATTTTAGCTTCACTTTTTTAAAAAAATAAATTCTTAAATACACAAACAAAAATTTTTTTAATTTAAAAAAAACCATAAAAACTTCTTTTACATATTAAAAAATGTTTATTTTAAAAAGCAAGTTAAATTTCTTTTATTTCTTTTCTTTTCGTAGTTGAATTATTGGAACTGATGATGGAAGAAATATTCCGAAACTAGTCTTCCATATTAATCGTATTATATTGTTACGTTAAGAAAGAAATTTAACTTGCTTTTTAAAATAAACATTTTTACTTTTCCCACTATAACGAAGTTATATTGGGTAAGTATTGTAATCGCGAAAAAAATTTTGTTTCAGATTTTCACATTTCTCGACGAATTAGGTTACCAGGACCCCGAAACACTGATCAGAAAAATGACGTGTCCGTCCTTCCGTCCGTCCGTCCTTCCAGTCGCACATTTTTATTATTTTTGTTTTGCCTCCCATTCTCACAAATACTGATAGTTTTGGTCGAAATTTTGTACAAAGATAGATTTTAGTAATAAGCAGTTGGTGTTAAGTTTTAGGTCAATTCGAGTATTGAATAGAGGGGGTTGCAGTGGAGGAGAAAACTGCGAAACAGATTTTCTCAAAAACGAGATCGACGAATTTTTTGTTATGTTGATAATAAATTTGATAATTCATCATCTACGTATTCACAAAATTTGAAGTCGATTGAAGCATTGCGTGGGGGTTATTTTAACAAAAAGGAGTAATATAAATGTGTTTATCTGTTACCGAGGTAATATCGAACTTTCCGAAGAAATATTTTTCTACAGTTAATACACCTTGCAAATTCCAACAATTGTTCCCTAGGTGTCTTCAAGATAAAATAAATAGATTACCGTGTGATATGGAATTTAAATTTCTAAATTTACCTGAAATACTTTGCTGGTGGCAAATAATATCGTCACATTTAAAAATAATTATATCTAGTGACCTTTTAAATATAGCAAGATATTATCGTTTCTATGACATTAATATTTCTGATAGTGACATTTCTGTGACGTTTTAATGACATTTTATGACATTTTAATGATTGAAATTTCAACGACATGTTGATCGATACATTATTTGTGAATTGCTTTCATAAAATCGCCTTTAAAGGTATTATTTCTGAGTAATAAATTCTCTTGGTATTCAAAGTCGTATATAACACAATTAATTTAACAAAGTGTTAAACAAATCTATTTTAAAGGTAAAGAGGGATAGTGATAAAAATAGAGTTTAATTTCAATTTGTGATACAAATTTTAAATTTTGAAATGAGTAAGCAAAGGCCTCCTGGTATAAAATGCGCCGTTCCGAAGTGCGGTTCTCTACAAAAAAATGGAGCTCGATTATTTAAATATACAGACAATTATTTAAACCACAATCTTTGGCTACAAAATTGTCTTATTTTACCAATGAGCAAAAAGAGAATTTTCGTCTGTGCAAAACATTTTAAACCGCATTTCTTTTTTAAACGGAAACTAAAATTGACAGCAGTTCCCACGCTTTATTTACCAGGAGAAATTGATAGCCTTCAGGTGAACGACTCTTGCAAAAGCTGTAGTGATGTAACTTTTCCTGCTGGCACATCAGATGAAAATATTGAATTGTTATCATCTGAAAATATGGGCTGTAATTTGCTAGATGGTAATAAAGATTCATTATCAACTGAAAATATTTCATATATTTTAAATAAACCAATGAAGACGTATTCATTGAAAACAAATAATAATGATATCCTTACATTAAGTGACCTTGTCCAAATGCCTGATCCGTATTTCGACAAAAGTGACAATATTTCTAAATGTGTGAACTGTGAAACTCGAGAAAAAAATGTGGAAGTTTATCGATCATTAAATTGTAAGCTAAGTTTCAAGATCGATAAATTGAAAACAGAAAAGACACTATTACATAAAAAAATCAAAAATTTAGAGCAAAAAAATCGATTCTTACTAAAAAAACAAAAGTTTGAAATCTCAAACCAAAAGTGTAGATCAAGTAATTGATAATCAAAATAAAAGTGAACATTCTAAGCATTTTTGTAAAATGCTGATGTTACCTCGTTCAAAATCTCAAAAATGGCCAGAAGAATTTCGAGCATTAGCTCAAAATATCTACTATAGATCACCGAAGGCTTATAATTTTATGAGGAACAGATTACGTTTTGATATGCCGTCAAAAACTTCACTAATCCGATGGCAGCCAATCAAGAATTTTTTCCCGGGTACAGAAAACTGTTTTATGTTGGAAAAGTTAAAGGAAAGAATTGCCAAATTAACCATTGCAGGAAAACAGTGCTCTTTAATTTTCGATGAGAAAAAAATTCGGAAGGACCTAAAGTATAATGCAATTAGAGATTGTGTCGACGGTTATGCAGATTTAGGAATTGGTTATAGGGAACGAAAATTGGGCAGCTACATATGTGTTTTCATGGTTCGTGGCATAGTTGAAAATTGGAAAAACATAATCAGTTACTATGTATCGGAAAATGCAATTTCATCAAACTCCTTAACAAAATTAGTAAGAGATAATTTGGAGTTGGCATTTCCTCTGGGTTTAGAAGTTCTTGCCGTTATTTGTGATCAAGGCTCTAACAATCGGAAAGCTCTTAATAATATGGGGGCTACCGTTGATAATCCGAAACTAAATTACAGCAGTCAAAAGGTTATTGTTGGAATATTTGATCCACCGCACCTCATTAAATCTTTTAGAAACTGTTTGCTTTCATCGGATGTTAAAACCACTAGCGGCATTGCCAGTTGGGGAGTGGTGCGTGAATTGCACAAAATGGAACTCGCTTCTATTACACGAATGTGCCCCAAACTCACCGACAAGCACATAAATCCAAGTCATTTTGATAAGATGAAAGTAAAATTTGCCAGTCAAATATTTAGCCGCAGCGTCGTTGCTGCTATAAAAACAGCCTACGAGCTAAATAAATTTCCGGAAGCCCTTAAAATAAAAGTGCCAGCAACATGGGAATTGTTTGAAAAATTCGACAAGCTATTTGATTGTTTGAATTCAAAAAATCTGTATAATTCAAATCTATTCAAGTCGGCGTTACAAAATGATGTAAAAATTAAAGCTTTATCTTTCTGCAAAGAAATGCTAATTTTTCTAAAATCACTTAAACTAATTAATAATAAAAAAGTGTATTCATTCGATGGTATGATTCAAACCCTTAATGGAATTTTAATCATTATGGAAACATTATTCTCAGGCAATGCCGATGTAACGTATTTGTTAACGTCGCGACTGAATCAAGACGCTCTAGAAAATACGTTTTCATTGATTCGATCGGCAAATGGGAACAACGTAAATCCATCAATTCAAGAGTTTAGCTATACAGTTGCTAAACTTCTATCAATTAAATATCTCACTTCTTTTACGGAAATTGCAAACTGCGAAGAAGATTTTGATACAAATTTGCTCGATGTAATTCGTGAAGAAACGCAAGTGAAACAAAATAAGGATCCAGACGGTGATGTAATTATGGCTGAACAACAAATTATGTCGAACAATGATGAATTGTATGCGTTTGATAATGACAATACAGATGAACATTTTAGTATTGATTCTCTCTCAGTATTTGTTGGGGATAATGTTTCTAAATCCAACTCAGACCACAATCAGTTAGATATTTTGCTGGCTATTTATTTTATAAAGTATCTAAAAAATTTAGCTGCAAAGATTGTGCCCAATTATTAATAAAAGAAAATAGTTTTGTCGAAAACAATTCGGAGTTATTAATAAAACATAAAAATTACGCAACAGAAGATTTCGGAAAACTGCAAGCACCATCTGAATTTTTTTTCAACTCTGTTTGCGGCAAATCATTATATTTAGCAATTTGTTTGAAGAACAATCTCACATTTTAGGATTAAAATGTCAAATTGCTAAAAATTTAATAACAGCAGGTGAAGAATACTACACGCAAGACCATCCCTGTTATGAGCATCGCGTTTTCTTATTAAATTTTATGACACTTATATTAATAAGAAAATATTATAAGTGGCATTTCGAAAAAGAAAAATTACACAAAATTAAACAATTCAGAAATGCAATATCTCACAACCGGCAGTGGCGGACAACATTGGATTAAAATGTTACCTTAACCAAATAAAAATGTATCCTTTAAAGTTTAAACGAGAACAATAAATAAAATTAAATGTTTAAATGCGTTTTTTATTTGTTTTATTTGTTGAACATTCCCCAATTGCCACTTAACACTCACCGGCCATCAATCTAACTTCAGAAATTAAACGATGAAAATTTCCGAGATTCTCCACTGTAAAGTACCGCGTTTTCTAATTTAAGGGAGAACACCACTGTGAGATTTTCAAAAAATCGATTTTTTTTTTTGCCTTTAAAAAATCCTTGAGACCCTCAAAAATATGATACAAATTCGTTTATAGCTAAAAAAATTTTTTTTAGAAGGTTTTCAAGCATTTTCCTGAGAGCTCTTATTGAGAAGTTATTGATACCAAAAACTTTAAACGCGTTTTTCTCGAAACCGTGTTTTGGAAATCTGCACGCAGCAGAACTCAATCAATTTTTGTTCAATCGACTTGAAAATTTAACTGTAGCTTCTTAAATAGATTTAAAATCGAAGTACCTGAGTTTTTTTGATTCATTAAAAATTAAAAAAGATATACAACTTTTTATACGAAAATTATAGTCGAAAAATGAAACTTTTTCTTCAAACTTGTCTCAATTTTTTATTTTTTCGAATTTTTTAATTTCCTCATGTACTTCGATGCTAAAACTAATATATTTTATGAAAATATTTTAATTTTTGTTCCAGGAACAAATTTAAGACACTTCTACTGCGTGCAGCGGAGCGACTCTAGGCAAAATCACTTCTACTAAAGCTACTCTAGCGCCGCCATTTTGTATTTTTTTTACATAAGAATTTTTTTTTGTTTACTTAAATATATGCCAAATATAGCCTAAAAGTTTTTTTTCTCTAAACCCAACCCATTTCTCAAAAAAAAAATACCAAACTAAACACTTGAAAATGGTAGGTCACAGTGGTGTTCTCCCTTAATGAAAATCTTACAAAAACGAAGACAACAGTAGAATTAAAAACAACTAACCGAATAAAACTGAAAAAAATTGTGTTTATTTTCTTTTCACCAAATGTTTCACATGATGGAACCAGATGTTCCACATACTGGAAATCTTTTCACTGTGCTGGAAATCACAAATACATATTTTGAATGTGCTGATTTTATAAGTAATGTTGAAATGAAAGTTTTGAATTTTATTATTATCGATGATCCACAATAAAAAAAAACAATTTATATTAGCGTCCGTTTAATCTTTAATATACGAGGTAGGTATGTATGTACGCCAAAACCTGCAAGAATTCCCTCTTTAGAAAACTTCTTTTGTTAGCAAGCAGAATGCAGATACATAATATACTAGTCTAAATTATAAACTGTGAAGTATATTGGTCATTACGAAAAACTATACAAAAAAAATTTAAATTTTTCTTTTTTCACTACCCTCAATTAAAGTTTATATTACACACTACTTAACACAGTATATTATATTCACAATCGTATGTATTCTAACTAATACAATCAGATGTTGATATAATCTGCTTGTAAAAAGTAGCGCTTGCTTTGTTCGAGTACCGAAAAAATATCATGTTGAAAGAGAAGAGAACATAAAATGAACAAAAGCAATAAATAAAACGTGTGTTTCGATAATAATTGTAAGGGTATAGTCACCTCGTCTCATCGCATACAAACAAAAAACAAACCTAAGACACAAACCAATTGCGAGGTTAACAGAAATTCGATAATTCGTCGTAAAGCAGCGCATCATTTTGTAATTTATTCTACTTAATCTCTCTTATAGTATTTGTTTCTTTATGATATAATGCTTTACACAGTGCTTTAGTTTGGATGGGGCAACGCTGTGAACTATTCGACAATACAAAATAATAAAACACAAACAATACAAAATCAGAATTACCCAAGTATAACAAAAATTGAACTCATTCATAAGTTCCAAGTTTTTTTCCATTTATCAAAATTATCGATGGAACTTACGTAACCCACATATATCAAGTTCCATCGGTTTAGTATTTTTGTTTCACTTTTCATAGGAAATCTTATAATATAATGGAACTCAAACTTGTACTCAGTTCCATAAAAATGAATCATTTATTTGAAGTAGTGATACTTGGGTAACGTTAAATATCATTTGTTACCAAATCCCACCTTTATGTCACATAGCATTTCATTTTATATATCTCCCAGCTCTCCTAAACCTGCTCCACCCTAATGGTGTTGTTGTATTCTAAAGCCTCCGATAGTAATTTACTATTAGGAGTTATTTATATACGACTTTGAAAACCAAGAGAATTTATTACTCAGAAATAATACCTTAGCGATGTTATTAAAACAATTGACAAATAATGTATCGATCAACATATCGTTGAAATTTCAATCATTAAAATGTCAATAAAACGTCACAGAAATGTCAATGTCATAGAAACGGGAATCAGCCAATTTACACGTGCTTTATTGCATTACGTTTCTCTGCTTTCAAAAAACCAATTTGCCTTTACACGCGTTTTCTTGAAACTTGATTCTTTTGAATTATTTGTCTATGTATGTGTAAAAATATTTCCAGAATCATCATATGCCACCTCGTCGCATGCTAGGTATAGAATTAAAAATATGACGACCTTCGGAAATTTTATATAACTTTTTGTTTGTGTTGTAACGAATGGCTTTGCTCTGTGTTCCAAGGTGGTTTAACATCCCTGTTTGATAATAATGAAACTGTATATTGATCTAGAAAAAAAAAAATAACAAACAATAAAAATCATACAAAATCATAAAAGCCCGCGAAAATCCAGTTTATAGGAGAACACAATCGAAAATAATAATAAAATGTTGTTTTGGGTGGGAATTTCTTTTGTTGTCAATTTTGGTCAGTAGTCTATAAAAATGAACATTTTTGGATGCACCGGAGTCAAAAATAAAAAAATATTTGGACACACCACTTCTTTTGATGGCGTGATCTTATTTTTGTATCTAAATTAAATAAATTGTGGCTAGATATTCAAAATTTTTATAAAAATTGATATCCAAGCTGTTGCTTGATTGATCGAGTGTATTTTTTTTGTATTTCATTTGCGAGTGTTTTTAATTTTTCATTTAAAATAAGAGAAAATTTGCTGATTGAAGCAAAAATGAATTATTTTTGGAACTCATATTCTAATTAAATAAATACACCAGGAGTGGGATTTTGCACAAAAGGCGAGAAGCGAGTTTGTGTCTCTTTTACTTACACTGAATATGAACACTATTTCACTTAGTAGAAATATATTTTATTCATGCGATCTCACCTAGCTAGAATAAAATGATATTCTGTTTCAACTTTCATTCGTCTGTGTCTCTCACCAACGAAGGTACATGGTCGAAGCGGAGAAACAGAGATAGCTCTTATATGTAATATGATTGACGGAGATCGCAATAGAAAAAGCGACATCGACCGAATGAAACGGAGTTAAAACTTATTCTTTTAAAAAAAGACATAAACTCGCTTCTCGCCTTTTATGCAAAATCCCACTCCTGTACGTAAATTTTGTTCGCAAACCGAGACACGAGAATTGAGAATTTTGTATTCGTACAATATGTATAGTACACATTTTTATGATTGTATTGTATTATTTTTGTTTGTTGTATTTGTGCGTTTTTTAGGGCAATAAGCATCAAAAATAACTAAATCGGGCGAAATCGGTTGAACTCTTTGGTGCTTATGTTCGTTTCTCTTCTCGTGTTTTATACTTCTCTCTTGCTTTTGAGTTGAGATTTGTCATTCTACAAACAAAATAATTTTTTAGAGACTAAATTTGTTATAGTTTTAGATTATGGAGTAACATTTTTTTTTTATATCCTGTTTTTTTTAGTTAAATAAATAAATTATTTTTCGTGCTTGTTATTAAAAAAAACTTTTAAATAAAATATTTTCGGTTGTTTAATAATTTTTAACATAAAAGCACTTTTAAATGACAAAATGAAGAATGAATATTAAATGACGTCAATTTCATAAAAAATAAACAAGTTATTTATATACGACTTTGAAAACCAAGAGAATTTATTACTCAGAAATAATACCTTAGCGATGTTATTAAAACAATTGACAAATAATGTATCGATCAACATATCGTTGAAATTTCAATCATTAAAATGTCAATAAAACGTCACAGAAATGTCAATGTCATAGAAACGGGAATCAGCCAATTTACACGTGCTTTATTGCATTACGTTTCTCTGCTTTCAAAAAACCAATTTGCCTTTACACGCGTTTTCTTGAAACTTGATTCTTTTGAATTATTTGTCTATGTATGTGTAAAAATATTTCCAGAATCATCATATGCCACCTCGTCGCATGCTAGGTATAGAATTAAAAATATGACGACCTTCGGAAATTTTATATAACTTTTTGTTTGTGTTGTAACGAATGGCTTTGCTCTGTGTTCCAAGGTGGTTTAACATCCCTGTTTGATAATAATGAAACTGTATATTGATCTAGAAAAAAAAAATAACAAACAATAAAAATCATACAAAATCATAAAAGCCCGCGAAAATCCAGTTTATAGGAGAACACAATCGAAAATAATAATAAAATGTTGTTTTGGGTGGGAATTTCTTTTGTTGTCAATTTTGGTCAGTAGTCTATAAAAATGAACATTTTTGGATGCACCGGAGTCAAAAATAAAAAAATATTTGGACACACCACTTCTTTTGATGGCGTGATCTTATTTTTGTATCTAAATTAAATAAATTGTGGCTAGATATTCAAAATTTTTATAAAAATTGATATCCAAGCTGTTGCTTGATTGATCGAGTGTATTTTTTTTGTATTTCATTTGCGAGTGTTTTTAATTTTTCATTTAAAATAAGAGAAAATTTGCTGATTGAAGCAAAAATGAATTATTTTTGGGACTCATATTCTAATTAAATAAATACACCAGGAGTGGGATTTTGCACAAAAGGCGAGAAGCGAGTTTGTGTCTCTTTTACTTACACTGAATATGAACACTATTTCACTTAGTAGAAATATATTTTATTCATGCGATCTCACCTAGCTAGAATAAAATGATATTCTGTTTCAACTTTCATTCGTCTGTGTCTCTCACCAACGAAGGTACATGGTCGAAGCGGAGAAACAGAGATAGCTCTTATATGTAATATGATTGACGGAGATCGCAATAGAAAAAGCGACATCGACCGAATGAAACGGAGTTAAAACTTATTCTTTTAAAAAAAGACATAAACTCGCTTCTCGCCTTTTATGCAAAATCCCACTCCTGTACGTAAATTTTGTTCGCAAACCGAGACACGAGAATTGAGAATTTTGTATTCGTACAATATGTATAGTACACATTTTTATGATTGTATTGTATTATTTTTGTTTGTTGTATTTGTGCGTTTTTTAGGGCAATAAGCATCAAAAATAACTAAATCGGGCGAAATCGGTTGAACTCTTTGGTGCTTATGTTCGTTTCTCTTCTCGTGTTTTATACTTCTCTCTTGCTTTTGAGTTGAGATTTGTCATTCTACAAACAAAATAATTTTTTAGAGACTAAATTTGTTATAGTTTTAGATTATGGAGTAACATTTTTTTTTTATATCCTGTTTTTTTTAGTTAAATAAATAAATTATTTTTCGTGCTTGTTATTAAAAAAAACTTTTAAATAAAATATTTTCGGTTGTTTAATAATTTTTAACATAAAAGCACTTTTAAATGACAAAATGAATGAATGAATATTAAATGACGTCAATTTCATAAAAAATAAACAAGAATCACGTGGCCACTAATATACGCACATCTACCACTACTAAACATTTGCGGTTATTCTACTCTCAATTCTCGGTTTGTGAACAAAATTTACGTACAGAGTCTCGCTATGCGTCTATTCTATGTGCGTCTATTCGCTGTTGCGTCGGCTAAAAAAAACCAATCACCCGCTTAGCGTCGGTTCTTCGTTGTGCGTCCTTTTTCTTTCTTTCCATTTTTCTGTTTTGTCATACAACTAGTGAGAATTTTCGTTGCTATCAGAATATTTGGTGAGAATAATAATGCATTTGTATGTATGTATAATTTTTTGGTTTATTTTTCCTTCGAATTTGTAGTATAACATGTAACTCGGGGAATTCCAATATTATGTGCATTTAATATTTCCTCTCAGTGACTGTGAATAATCGTATGAAAGTAGACGTTAGCTTCTTATGTTTAAAAGTTAACATGATACAAGGAATTAATAAGGTATGCTCAATAGATGTAATTACGCCATCCGGTGACAGAAATTTGTTTTTTATTTTTTGTTATTTCTCTATTTTATTTTGTTTTTAGCACGTCATTCGGTAGTATCGTGGTGCAGCATCGAATGACGTGCTAAAAAACAAAACAAAATAGAGAAATTTGTACAAAAAATAAAAAATAAAAAACAAATTTCTGTCACCGGATGGCGTAATTACATCTATTGAGCATACCTTATTAAGTCTTTGTATCATGAAAAGTTAATTTTATAAATTTTTTACAGTCTTGTGCATTTCACGTTTAATAATTTTTTTATTGATAAATTTATATTATTAAAATAATTGTGGTCAGTATGAGCAGTAAACGGAAGGCTTTAAAACTAGAAGTAAAACTGGACATTCTTAAGCGATTTGATCGTGGACAAAAGGCAGTAGATATCGCAAAGGCTCTAACTTTACCACTAACAACAGTTAAAAGTATTCGGAACCGGGATGCGTCAAAAATAAAAGAAAGTGCAAAAAATACTACACAATTGTTATCTCAACAATGTACACGCAATAGACCTTCTATAAGGGTTAAAATGGAATCACGTCTAACAATATGGATACAAGAACAAAACTATCGTAGAATGCCGTTAAGAAAAATGCACATCAAAACTAAAGCAAAATTAATCTTTGATAGTTTAAAGTTACAAGAGCCCAGCACAAGTGCAGCTGCAAACGATGATTTGAGTTTTGATGCTAGCGATGGATGGTTCGCTCGATTCAAATCTAGAGCAAACTTGCATAATTTAAACCTTAAAGGGGAAGCTGCCAATTCAGATTCTACTGCAGCAGAAGCTTTTCCAGAAAAATTAAAAAAAATAATCCAAGACGGAGGATACTGTTCGAAAGAAATTTTTAATGTAGATGAGACAGGTTTGTTTTGGAAACGCCTGCCTACCAAAACATACATATCAAAAATGGAAAAAAATGCTCAAGGATTTAAAGTCGGTAAAGAGCGTCTAACGCTTCTATTAGGTGGAAATGCTGCAGGGGATTATAAATTTTAACCATTTCTAATTTATGCGTCTGAAAATCCTAGAGCCTTGAAAGGTATTTTAAAGAGACATCTTCCTGTTCATTATCGCTGGAATAAAAAAGCCTGGATGACTGCAAATTTGTTTCGTGATTGGGTGTCTTCATGTGCCATTCCAGAGCTGAGATCATATTGCGAGAAAGAAAATTTAGAATTTAAAATTCTTATTCTATTGGATAACGCCCCAAGTCACCCAATTGATTTAGATGAACTCTCAGAAAATATAAAATTTGTTTTTTACCAGCTAACACAACCGCATTAATACAGCCTATGGACCAGGGAGTGAAATCCAATTTTAAATCATATTACCTTCGCCGAACTTTTAAAGAACTCTTCACAGCCACTGAAGGGATTGATAATATTACAATGAAAGTGTTTTGAAAAAATTTCACTATACTAGACGGAATTAAATTTATTGCATTATCTTGGGATGAAGTAACTACTAAAAGCATGAATGGAAGTTGGCGCAAATTATGGCCCGAATGTATACAGTACGAATTGGGAAACGAGACAAGTGATGATACGTTAAATGTAATGCGTGAGGTAGCTGGTTTAGCTGACACATTGCAAATCGAAGGAATGGAAGTCGAAGATATACAAGAATTATTGAACTCGCACAATGAAGGTATGACAAATGCCGAATTAATGGAAATTGATTTTCAGCCAGCATATAGCAGTAACTCCGATGAAGAAATTCAAGAAATTATTCCCGAACGAACCCTTACATTGAAACGTTTAGCGCAAGCTATACAATTAATTGATCAAGCACTGCAGATTTTTGAACAGGATGATCCTAATCAGGAACGAAGTTCTAAGGTGAGCAGTGCAGTTTTGGGTAGCATAAATTGCTACAAAGAAATTTATGAGTCAAAAAAACAACAAGCAGTACAAACGACTATAGAACAGTTTTTTAAAAAGTAAAACTTATTTTGAACATATTTTTGGTTAATTACGAATATTTTTTGTTTAATATGTAAATTGAATTTTTTGTTTTGTTTTTTGATTTCTGAATTAATATAATAATGGATTAATATGTGTTAAGAATTAATTAACGAATTATTATTAATAAAGTGATATTATTTATATTATTTATCATACATATTTGTTTTCTTTTAAATTCTATGTGGATTAATCTTCCGCAATACTTTTCGGCCACAAATATTTTAAATTGTTCGATATGCGTCGAAATTCAGTTTGCGTCTCTCCGTGTGGAACCGAACAGGGACGCAAAGCGGGACCTTGGTGAGTGAAATTTAACTTTATATTATTGATTAAGTATATACTAATGTAGTGATATAGTTTAAGTATTAATTATGTACTTGTGAAAATAACAATAAACAAAAATTTAAAATTACATAGTAATAAATATAATTAGTGAAAACAAAAACTAAGAATGGCGGAATTTTGGCCAAAATCAATTTTTTTGAGTGAAAAATAACATACACACACAGAAAAACGATAATAAAATTTACTTAGTGAATTTATAATCATAAATATCCATGGCGAACTTTTGGCCAACTAACGTAATTAGTGGACAACACTCAAAAATATCAAGGGCGACTGTTTGAGTAATATTAAAATTCAGTGTAAAGTAAAATTAAAGTACAATACATAAAATTTATAAGTAAAAATAAATTAATTAGTGAATTATTAATTAAACCTAAAAATGGCGGACTTTTGCCTAAATTAATAATTCTGTGAAAAATGAAAAGTATCATAAATAATAACTTATGATTAGAAATACTTTAATAAGTGAATACTAATCCAAAATATCAATGGCGGACTTTTGCCAAAATTAAAATTCAGTGATAAACAAAATAAAACTAAATAAAAACGTATATTTAGCAATACATACGGTAATTTGTGGATTATCAATGAAAAATATTAATGACGGACGTTTGTCCAGCCAGTGAAAAAAAAATTTAATTAACTAAAAATTCAGTTTAATAAAATTAATAAAATAAAAAAAAACAAAAATAAAAAAAATAGTACGGAGTATATTATCATAATATAATAGTGTCTAACTAACATAGTAGTGGTGTGTGTCACAAACTATTCCACCAGAAAAAAAAAACAGTTCTACGGCCGTATGGTAACAATGTTATAACGTTATGTACTTATTTGTATAATAAAACTAACGCATCCAGAAGCATTGATGCCTACGAAAATCATAAGGTTTTTTTTGTTTATTTTATTAAATATTATTATTATTATATATTTTTTATATATATTTTAGTTTAAGTTATATCTTTCTTTTATTTGAATTTCTTTAAATTATTTTGTAGTTATTTACTTAATTAGTATGACGTCATTTAGGATTAGTTATAGTGCAATCAAATTTGTTCTCGGTTGAATTTTCACCTTTTTATTTAATTTTGTAATTTTTTTTTTTTTGCTAAATTGTCAAGCAAATTCATTCTTATATAAATATGAGTAAAAATATACAAAGTTTAATTTCAACTAGTAATTAAATTATTTTCTCTTATCGGCGAGCGATTAATGTTTTATTGGTGGTCTTCTCATGTTTAAATTCCGTTTTCGTGCTTTCAGTATGAGAAGCTAAAAGTCGATCATGGTAAGTTGATCCCTCTCTTGAGTTCGGTCATTTAGATCATATTCCTTTCCTGTGCGGTCTAACAAGGTTTATGTATGCTCTGGGAAATCCCACCCCAACACCCTGAGCTTTAGCCGGCAATAGATGACCGCCCCAGAGCCTCTGCATGAACAAATTTCTAGTAACAGGCGATAGTCCGCTAACGTTTCTGTTACAGTGTTAGTGCAAAGAAACACAAGAGTCACAAAAAATTTTTGTTGAAAAAAGAATCACAAAAATATGACCTTCCAAATCAGTTTATAGAGAGAGGGGTAAATAATGAGGAAAGAAAATGATACAAGAAAGCATGTGTAAATTAGCTGATTATCATTGTTATAGTTAAAAGCTCACTAGATATAATATTTTTAAATGTTGACAATATTATTTGCCACCAGGGCCCGTATTCTTGAAATTCAACCGAAAAATTCGCCGATAATTTTGTAGTGAAATACGTCATTTCAGTCGAAAATTTAAATTGTTTTATACTAAAGCCACCGGCGACTTTTTCGGGCGAATTTCAAGAATACGGGCCCAGCAAAGCATTTTAAGTAAATTTAGAAATTTAGAAACTTAAATTCTAATTTGCAAGGTATATTAAAACTGTTTGACATTATCGGTAAACAGATAAACAAATTTGTATTACTCCTTTTTGTTAAAATGACCCCCATGCAATGCTTCAATCGACTTTAAATTTTGTGAACAAGTAGATGATGAATTGTCAAATTTATCATCAACATAACAAAAAAGTGTCGGTCCCGTTTTTGAGAAAATCGGTTTGGCAGTTTTGTCTTCCACTGCAGCCCTCTCTATTCTATACTCGAATGGACCTAAACGTTAAAACAAACTGTTTACTATTAAAATCTAGGTCTTTGTACAAAATTTCTACCAAAACTGTGAGAACGGGAGGCAAAACAAAATAATAAAAATGTGTGACTGGAAGGTTGGAAGGACGGACAAGACATATTTCTGATCGGTGTTTCGGGGTCCTGGTAACCTAATTCGTCGAGAAATGTTAAAACCTGGAACAACATTTTTTTCGCGATTACAACACTTTCCCATTATAACTTCGTTATAGTGCGAAAAATAAAAATTGAAATGATTGTATTTTATTTTGTTATAAAAAAGAAATCTGAAATAAGCGTATGAAGTTTTTCCTAACTTGTCCTAAAATGTTGTTGTTGTCTTTAGGACAAATTTAGGACAAACTCCTCGCGCATTAAAACCAAGCCTGAACACCAGACTACATCCTTAAAAACTTTACCTGACGAACCAAGCCTGAACACCAGACTACATCCTTAAAAACGTTAGCGACTAAGGCCTGTATTAAATTATTACATTTCCACGTCGTAGAAATGAATGAATATATTTCTACGATAGTGTAATGTGGATAATATATTGCAATATTTCTGTATTGTATCATTTTTATGATGATAGTTAACCTCATAAAGCTAACTATTATAACGTCTATGTGACAGCTCATAAAAATGGCAGAATTAGCATTTTTTGCCGACGACTGGAGCATAAAGATGATAAAAATCGATGACGAGAACTAAGACTTTTTAGTTTTATTCAATAAAGCTATAACTATAATTGCCGAAATTGCCATGGCACAACTACGGACTCGCTTTTGTTCCATTCTTTGATAACTATCGTGAACAATATGATTCATAGTGTAATATAGAAAAATGATTTACAGCATTTGTGTTGTTTTTGTATGTTAAAAAATGTTATTATTCTAGGATGTAGAAATATGGTAATGTAGTACAGGCCCAAGACTATTGAACACTATAAAGTAGAAATATGTGTGTGGTTGAAACATTATTTTATGAAATATTTTTATTTCAGTACATTGTCAGTCACAACTGTAAAATAATATCGGTACATAACCAATGCAACTTCACTCAAGTTAAAAGTCAACAGCGGCGACCTTTAAATAAAGTAGTATGAAGGTAGAACACCTTCAGCAACAAAAAATTTAAAATATTCTGTATTATGTTCTACTCCCTTATCAACAAAAAAAATTGCTTCCTATTATTTATCTTACAACAAATATAATCGAAAAAGGTTTGTCCCCCTCCCCACCTCCTTCACCTCCCCTTAGAGCTTAAACAAACAAACACAATACCCAATTTTTTTGTTATTTCATTACTTAAATTTCCTAATCATAACCTAGGCATTTTGGGAATTCTAATAAATTTACCTTTTAAAGAGTTTTTTTATGCGTTTCGACGGTTTGGGAGAAATCATTACTGTTAAACCCGAAATTTCACTTTACAAACATTTTTTTTTTCGCGTTCTGCCTTTTGTGTATACATGCTTGGGGAGGAATGAATCGGAATTGTATACCTTCTTCACCTAAATATATACATACATACAACAGAAAAAAGCGAAGAAGACAAAAGTTTCAAACCCAAAAAATTAGAAAAAAATTTATTTTGTGTTTGTACCATTTTAGAAAATGTGATCAACAATTTTTATAGCATACACCAGTTGGTTTTCTCTAAAAAATTTTTACCACCATCACCAAATAAGCAAAGAATTGTACAAAAAAATAAATAATGTTGTTCGGTTCTAATGCATAACTTTAACAAAAACAAAAATATGATTGTCGAAAATTAATTTTTATTTTTTTGGTTGGTTATTACTTCCGGTTGGTTGTGCATACATAATTTTTGGTGTATGTACAATGACAAAATTAAATTTCAAAAAAAAAATTGTTAATATGTATAATGTGATTTTGGCATTTGGGATTAAATATCGTGGTTCATATGGTTAGCTGATGTTAGCTCGTTCACAGTTGTATTTGACTGGCATTGTGCTGTGAATATATATTTGCAAAGTGATTTGGTTTGGTGTTTATGATTTTATTAAAACTTTTCTGCCGTTAGTCTCAATTACGGTACATGCTGTAATATGAAATGAACTAATTAGAAAAATGTACGCACATGAAATTTTTATGTGTTAATTTGTTATTTGGCGTCGAGTTTCGAGTATATTAAAATTTAATGGCTGTGAAAAACGCAACAATAACAAATTTTTCGTGTATCATTTATGTATGTAAATGAGAGGTAAAATAACAATTTCCCTGAATGAGCTAAAATAATATGCCTGGTAACCAAGCCGGATAACAAACTCAAATGATTTTTCTCGAATATTCTTAGTATGCACTTGATGTTGAAAGTACAAAATATCCGGTCCCTAGACCGGTCATCTTTGGGACATTCAAGAAAAACGTTTTTTTGGAAAGGAATTTTTAATGAACAAATTTCTTCAATAGCACGCTAGTAGTTCTATGAAAAAATAACCGCCTAAATGGATATTATTTAATAAAGGGGAACCGTTCATGTATTACTTAATACATATAATTATGGCGAGAAAAAATTTAACAAGAGAAAAGAAGATCTTAAACCACAGAGTATCAAGCGCAAGGAGAGTATAGTGAGGATGTATTCGTGATATTGTCATCGCGCTTCCCAATTTTGTAAAAACATTAATTAATGTGCGAAACATACATATTTCCTGTTTCCTGAAAAAATGTACACCACGGAGTTAGCTAAACGAGTTATTCTCAACTCGCACAAAAATTTAACCAGGGTTATCAACATAATGTAACCAAACTGGTTCGAATGGCAACAATTTTAGTTCAGAGGGCAAAAATTTAACCCGCAGGGTTACAAACCTAGCAACCAATTGGTTATTCATGTAGCTAGAATTAATCCTTTATAATAACTATTCTAAACTTAATTAAGTATAAATTAAATTCTCTGAAATAAATTACAAATTACTACAGAATTACTACAAATAAATTAACATAAATAGTTTGTATAACAATAATTAAGCCAACTACCACCCCGCCCGATGCGCTATCGCCTCAGCCAATACCAGCTTGTTTGAGTTTCTCAGGTGATCCTAACACGACATAAATACCAATACCAATACTAATACTGAAACTAACATTAACAGTAATACCAATATTAACATTAACACCAATACCAATATCCACCTCGATACTAATACCAACATCAATACCAACATTATAACATTTTCGATTACATCGAAATATTCATTTCACTAAATTTAATTCAACTTAATTTAAAAATTAATTTAATTTCATTAAATTTAGTGAAACCGAAAACCCAATTTACGTCACCATTAATTCTTTGTTTAAAATCAGCCCTTAATACCCTTAAATAAATTAAATTCAATTCGGCATCTAAACTAAAAGGACAGCAAATTAATCACTAACTAAATAACCTGAAATTCGAGATACATAAAAAATGTTAATTCTAAATTATGAATATTAAATACTAAATATCTTGTTTTTTAATATTTTAAACTATAATTCTAAAATCAGTAATTAAAAGATCTGAAAGCCCATAAAATTTCATTTCCAAATCTATAGCAATTAACTCTAGAAATTACCTCCAAAATCAAAATTAAATTAAATACATAATTGCTTAAAATCCCACTGCGAAACAATTTAAATTAGATCTGGAACTCATTAAATAATAACAGCTTTATGTTGTTTATATTAAATTAAATTAAATAATTTGAGTTTCCACATTAGTATATTCTTATTAGTACTATATATGACAAACAATTAGCATAAATATATGAATTGGCTAATAAACAAAATTCCCGCTAGAAGAAAATATATATGTATATAAATTTAAATCCAGAATCACTTTGATTTAGAAATTTGAAACTTTATTAACCTGGCTCCAACCAACAAAGTTATGAATAAACTATTTAAATCCAAAAACTCTTCACCTAGGATGATTAAAAATATAAATTCTAAATTTTAAATTCCAAATTCCAAACTTCAAATTTTCAATTCCAAATTTCAAATTTTAAATTCTTAATACCAAACTTCAAATTTCAAACTTCAAATTCGAAATTCGAGATTCTAAATTTCAAATTCTAAATTCCAAACTTCAAACTCCAAATACCAAATTCCAAATTTCAAACTTCAAATTCCAAATCCCAAATTCCAAAATCCGAAATTTTATTTTATAAATGTTCAATTTTAAACCTCAAATTCCAAATTCCTAACTTCAAATTTCAAATTAAATTTCAAATTCTAAATTTTAAATTCAGATCTCAAATTTTAAATTCCAAATTTCAAACGTAAAACTACAAATTCCAAATTCCAAAATCCGAAATTTTATTTTCCAAATTTCCAATTTTTATTTTCAAATTTCAAATTCCAAATTCCTAACTCCTAACTTCAAATTTAAATTTCAAATTCTAAATTTTAAATTTTAGATCTGAAATTTTAAAAACCAAATTTTAAATTCCAAATTTCACATTCTCAATTTTAAATTTAAACTTTAAATTTCAAACGTAAAACTCCAAATTCCAAATTTCAAATTCCAAATTTTAAATTCAAAATTTTAATTCTTAAATTCCAAATTTTAAATTTTAATTTTATATTTCAAATTTCAAAAGCCAAACCTTAAATTCCATATTCCAAACTTCAAATTCCAAATGTCAAACTCCAAATTCGAAATTACAAATTTTAAATTTCAAATTCCAAACTACAAACTCCAAATTCCAAATTTCAAACTTTAAATTCCAAATCCCAAATTTCAAAATTCGAAATTTTATACTCCAAATTTCTAATTTTAAACTTCAAATTCCAAATTCCTAACTTCAAATTTCAGATCTCAAATTTTAAATTCCAAATTTCAAATGTAAAACTCCAAATTCCTAATCCCAAACTTCAAATTCCAAATTTCAAACTTCAAATTCGAAATTTCAGAGTATAAATTTCAAATTCCAAATTCCAAACTCCAAATACCAAATTCCAAATTTCAAATTTCAAATTCCAAATTCCAAAATCCGAAATTTTATTTTATAAATTTTCAATTTTAAACTTCAAATTCCAAATTCTTAACTTCAAATTTCAAATTTAAATTTCAAATTTAAATTTCAAATTCTAAATTTTAAATTTCAGATCTCAAATTTTAAATTCCAAATTTCAAACATAAAACTACAAATTCCAAAATCCGAAATTGTATTTTCTAAATTTCCAATTTTTATTTTTAAATTTCAAATTCCAAATTCCTAACTCCTAACTTCAAATTTAAATTTCAAATTCTAAATTTTAAATTTTAGATCTCAAATTTTAAAAACCAAATTTTAAATTCCAAATTTCACATTCTCAATTTTAAATTTAAACTTTAAATTTCAAACGTAAAACTCCAAATTTCAAATTCCAAATTTTAAATTCAAAATTTTAATTCTTAAATTCCAAATTTTAAATTATAATTTTATATTTCAAATTTCAAAAGCCAAACCTTAAATTCTATATTCCAAACTTCAAATTCCAAATGTCAAACTTCAAATTCGAAATTACAAATTTTAAATTTCAAATTCCAAACTACAAACTCCGAATTCCAAATTTCAAACTTTAAATTCCAAATCCCAAATTTCAAAATTCGAAATTTTATACTCCAAATTTCTAATTTTAAACTTCAAATTCCAAATTCCTAACTTCAAATTTCTAAATTTTAAATTTCAGATCTCAAATTTTAAATTCCAAATTTCAAATGTAAAACTCCAAATTCCTAATCCCAAACTTCAAATTCCAAATTTCAAACTTCAAATTCGAAATTTCAGAGTATAAATTTCAAATTCCAAATTCCTAACTTCAAATTTAAATTTCAAATTCTAAATTTTAAATTTTAGATCTCAAATTTTAAAAACCAAATTTTAAATTCCAAATTTCACATTCTCAATTTTAAATTTAAACTTTAAATTTCAAACGTAAAACTCCAAATTCCAAATTTCAAATTCCAAATTTTAAATTCAAAATTCAAAATTTTAATTCTTAAATTCCAAATTTTAAATTTTAATTTTATATTTCAAATTTCAAAAGCCAAATTCCAAACTACAAATTCCAAATGTCAAACTTCAAATTCGAAATTACAAATTTTAAATTTCAAATACCAAACTACAAACTCCAAATCCCAAATTCCAAATTTCAAACTTTAAATTCCAAATCCCAAATTCCAAAATTCGAAATTTTATATTCCAAATTTCAAATTTTAAACTTCAAATTTCAAATTCCTAACTTCAAATTTCTAAATTTTAAATTTCAGATCTCAAATTTTAAATTCCAAAATTTGTTTTTTGACTTCAAATTCAAAATTCCAGATTCTAAATTTCAAATTCCAAATTCCAAACTTCAAACTCCAAATACCAAATTAAAAATTTCAAACTTAAATTTCCAAATCCCAAAATCCGAAATTTTATTTTATAAATTTTTAATTTTAAACTTCAAATTCCAAATTCCTAATTTCAAATTTCAAATTTCAAATTTAAATTTCAAATTTCAAATTTAAATTTCAAATTTTAAATTTCAAATTCTAAATTTTAAATTTCAGATCTCGAGTTCTAAATTTCAAACGTAAAACTACAAATTTCAAATTCCAAATCCCAAAATCCGAAATTTGATTTCCCAAATTTCCAATTTTTATCATCAAATTCCTAACTTCTTTAAATTTCAAATTTTAGATTTCAAATTTTAAAAACCAAATTTTAAATTCCAAATTTCACATTCTAAATTTTAAATTCCAAACTTCAAATTCCAAATCCCAAATTCCAAAATCCGAAATTTTATTTTATAAATTTTCAATTTTAAACTTTAAATTCCAAATTCCTAACTTCAAACTTCAAATTTAAATTTCAAATTCTAAATTTTAAATTTCAGATCTCAAATTTTAAATTCCAAATTTCAAACGTAAAACTACAAATTCCAAATCCCAAAATCAGAAATTTTATATTTCAAATTTCAAAATAGAAACCTTCAATTCCAAATTCCAAACTTCAAATTCCAAATTTCGAACTTTAAATTCGAAATTACAGATTCTAAATTTCAAATTCCAAACTTTAAACTCCAAATCCGAAATTCCAAATTTCAAACTTTAAATTCCAAACTTTAAATTCCAAATTCGAAATTTTATCATATATTCCAAATTTCAAATTTTAAACTTCAAATTCCAAATTCTTAACTTCAAATTTCTAAATTTTAAATTTCAGATCTCAAATTTTAAATTCCAAATTTCAAACGTAAAACTCCAAATTCCAAATTCAAAATTCAAAATTTTAAATCTTAAATTTCAAATTCCAAATTTTAAATTTTAATTTTAAATTTCAAACCTCAAACTCCAAATCCCAAATTCCAAATTTCAAACTTCAAATTCCAAACTTCGGAAGGAGATGGAAGTTGTATTAAAGAACATGGTATGGCCACCTCAGAGTCCTGATCTCAACCCTATTGAACTTTTGTGGGAAGAGCTCGATAGAAATGTTCGTGATCGGTACCCCTCTTCACATGAACACATGTGGAGGGCTTTGTACGATAGCTGGAACAGTATAACCCAGTGTTCGCAAGTAGTTCGTTATTACCGTGCCAATACAATTATTTTTTTAAATATGTACCTGATTTTCTGCGTGCCAAACCAATTCCGTAAAATATATTATTTTAAATATAATATTAAGGATCAGTCAGAATCTCGACCATAATACACCAGAATTCCATTTTAATTTTTTCAATGCAAAATTAAATAGAAGGAAAGCGAATAAAATTCCTTAAGACGCATTTTATTATCCCGGAATCGGGGTCATTATCTTAAACCGAGATAATTTCCTCATGCCGTTCTATTCTTTTCATAATGTTCATTTGTAAAAATACAAACCCTCAAGTATATTTGGAACAAAATCTTATCTGTGTAGTTCAACTATATCAAATGACGTGCTAAAATTCTGTTACACGATAATCTGGCATCGTCAACTAAATGGCCAAACATGCTTAAGTAGAGGAAGTAAAACGAATCTCAATTTTAGATTTTACAACTGTTTTCATTCTAGAAAAGTGGCAATCTCCAATGGCTGCCCCTTTTTTGTAACTAATACTATGGCAAAAGTGCTTCTTATTTCTCGTAATTTGAAGTTCCAAACAAACCCTTAACTAAAATTACAAGCCTACAAATAAAACATCGCTAAACTCGCGCATTTTGAAACATGTCGCTATCTAACAAAAATAGTTTCTAATGTTCCAAATATGTTATCAATCACCTAATAATTTACTTTCGAACTTTTCGTATTTGTCGGAAATACTTGACATTCTTCCGAAGGTGCTTGTATGACCAAATTATTGATTTCGTATTTTCCTTTTTCTCCAGCATTTCAATAGTTAGGCTCTATTAAAATTCTAAAAACCTTTCCATTTTTTTGAAAGAATTGCTACGATTTTTGAGCACTCTAAACATTTCTGGCGTGCCGGACCAATTTTCAAACGTGCTTAGTTTGGCACGCGTGCCACGTATTTGCGATCACTGGATAAACCATGAAACTTTGTATAAATTGATCGCTCGGATGCCGAGACCATGTTGTTGAGATTTTTATGGCTCGTCTTAATTGTGATTGAATGGTTTGATAATTTGTACATTTAATGTTGAATATTTCTAAGTAAATATCTAATATTGTAAGTTATACTGTACATGGGAATATCTAATGTAAAATTTAGCTTTGCGATTGGTCGTATTGTGTATGATATAAAAATGAGTGGTCAATAGCTTACCGCTGGTGGGAGCTATCTCTGTTGCGCCGAGGGCCCAATTGGTATGCCTAACTGTAAGTAGTGCGAGATTGCAGAATGTTAGTATTCAGTGAGGATACTTTAGAGGACAGAATAGTCGCTGGGAAAACGTATGCATAACACGTATTGGTTTCCCCTCTGTTACTAAACAGAGGTTCGGCGCTACAATGTCTTAAAGCCTTGGGAATAATTGTTAGTATGCTGGAATACTTACGTAGATTATTGATTAAAGTTGATTGGCTCCAGCATCAAATATTTTCTCTTCTTATTGACGATTGGAGCATCACGGATTCCACCTAGTGGAAAATTTTTAAACTGAGGTACCTGATAATTTGACGTTCGAAATTATTGTAAATAATTCCAATTTTGCACTGTAAACACAATTTTTACTTACCGGATTGCTAATAATTGTAAATTATTCCAATTTCGGACTATAAAAACAATTTTTAATTACCACATTGCTAAATTTTCTTTCGTCGCATTTGTGACAAATGTCACTTTATCAGGTGCATCATTTTAACTATTGTCCTCGAGAGGCGCTTTCTCTACTTTTACAATCGTCAATAGTTCTGATGATTGAAAATTCACGGATGTTTTGATTTTTGTTGTTAGATAACTTTTATTTTTTGTTTATCATCGAGGAATATGCAATTATGTACACTGTTTCAATTTTTCTTTTACAATTGATAAATTAGATTAACTTTGCTGATAAATTACATTATTATATAATATAGAAGAACTGAGATTGACTACGTTGATCGGTGGACTGATCCTCGTAATATAAATTTTTGTGCTTATATACTAAATTGCTTAGTTTGTTTACACTAATAACAAACTGATTTCCTATAATTTTGTTAATTTGTACATTTTATTTCCAGACATACATATTTCGTTACATTTCCTTCCTTTCGATTTAAAATTGTTGTGTGAAAATTGTATTGGTCTCAAATTTTATTTATCAACTTTGATTACCTTGCACATTTAATTTATGTAAGAAAAATATTCTACGTTGCGTTATATTCGCGTGCAATATTCTTAATGTTAATATTTGTTGTTGTGAGTTTTTATTTTATTTTCTAATTACATACTTTATAATACATATTATGTTCTTATAGTTTTGTTGCTGTAGATTTTATTTTTATTTTCTTATCTACGTTAATCTATGTCAATGTGTTTCTGTTTTTGTTGTTGGAGATTCTTTTAATTAGGTTTGATGACTTATGAATTATTTTGTGTTTATGTTTTATGGTAGGGGATATTGGGGTTGCTTGGTTATTTTAAGTGTTTTATGTGTGTGTTTTTTGTGTAGGACTGTGTTATGGTTGTGTGGATAAGGAATAAGTTTGTTTCACAACAATGTAGTAAAAAAATTGTTGGAATCCAAAGGAAGATTTTACGAAAAATCTGTTTGAAGTGTTGATTTAAAATATTATTAGAAAAAATTTGTTTATGAATTTGATGAATATTTTAAGTTGGGTAATTTGGGAGTTTATATACTTTATGATAAATAAATCTTTTGCTTCGGTACAACTTCGAGATTTTGAGTTGTATTTAATTTTCCTACTTTTATTAGAGTGGTCTTAAACTTTTGACGGGGGGGTGTATATGTTGTTTCTGTTTTCAACCCAAACGCAATCAATTATATGTATGAGGTATAAAAATCCCTCTTGAATCGTACTCACGTAAATTAAAGGCCGGTACACATTGAGAGCGAGCGACGAGAACGATTTTTTCCTTTTTCAGCAAATTATTTAAGCAAATTGTTAAACTAATAAAAAGCGGTTGTTTTTAATTAACGATAGCTAAAATATCACGTATTTACTAAAAATAAAATGTTACATTTTAACACTTCAAAATTTCAATTTATCGTCATAAATTAAAAATTTTCAACGATAAATTGAAGTTTTGTATTGAAACTGTTAAAGTTTTATATTCTATTTTTAGTAAATGCACGATATCTTAGCTATTGTTAATTAAAAACAAACGGGTTTTTATTATTTTAATAATTTGCATAAATAATTTGCTGAAAAAGGAAAAATCGTTCTTGTCGCTCGTTCTCAATGTGTACCGGCCTTTACTCTGCGCACAAAGAAACAGACTTGTGAAAAACAAAAATTTCCACCTTTATACCACACATACAAACAACTATTAAGAAGAGTAGGAAAATTAGAACAGAATAATATGATCTACAAATGAACATGTATAGACTAGAAATATTTAACTGCATATCACACAACCCGTAGTAAAATCATATATCATAAAATTAAAAAAACAACAAAAAATTGATTTTACACAATTCATTTCACATAATATTATATTATAATATCATCGGTGACGATGCAAAAGTGTGTATCTCTACACATTTGCTATTTTTTCAGGAAATGAGAAAAACGAGCGAATTTGCCATAGTAGGTAAGGTACACTAAAATAAACATACAAAATTGATTAGTTCTTCACATTTGAATGTTTGTTATCTCCAATCTAATTTAAAAACCAGTAAACACTATTATTCTTAGCAGTAAACCAATAAAACCATTTTCACAAATTTTTTAGATACACGCTTTTGCATCGTCACCGACGATATATGTATGTTAATATATTATATTGACCAATATATGTGGTATGAAAATACTTGTATAACGGTACCTGGGCAGTACCGTTATTGAACACATTTCTCCTTGTTCACTTTATTTCGCATCCACTTTCCATCAATTTCACTTTCCACTACACTTATTTAATATATAGTATCACTGAACATGTACGCGTGCAAATAAAACCACGGTAAAACACGCTCAAACCAAAAAATCATTCACGAAACTTTTTAATTATTAATTTAAATTAAATTAAATTAAAATATATATAATACAATACTTCACACCAAATTAAATAGATAAATAAAATTAAATTAAATTCTCGAAGAAGACGACAAAAAACGTCTTTCCTCTTCGAGCGTCAACGACCGACCAGGCCATATTCTCTATTAAATTTGATGAAAAATTACCTCAATTTTATTTGTAATTTTCTCAGATATTAAAGGGTCAACGGATTATCTCTCTATGTATGATATAAAAATCAAATCGACCGATATAAGCAGCTAAAATTTATTAATTTTACGATTTGCTGATGAATGATCACATTATCTGTTTTTTTTAAATTTAACATTTTGTATACGTATATACGATTATAAACCTGGTTAACTAGATTGAAAAGATAAATAAATATGAAAACATTATAAATAGGTAGAAAATTTTTTTCTTCATGAAAAGGAAATAAGCGTATTTTGTTGACCAAAATTTAATTTTTTAATTTTTAATAAATGGGATAAGATTTAAATAATCCCAAACAAAATTTGGGATTATTTAAATACTATCATCTCAGGTATTATTTAGTGCAATTGTTGTTGTAAATGTCCCAAGTAAATACGCTAATTAATATTTAAATGTTTTATTTATTATTCTGATGCTTAACAGAAATGTTTGTTATGAATCTGTTTATCTGATTATTTTTGAACCAAGTTTTACTGTATATACGTCAACATACATATACTGATAATTTTTACACTTTCTGCCGTAGGCACTTGGCGAAACACACTTAATACACACATTTTTAAATTTTTTTTTTTTTAATTTTTGGCCTAACAAGACGAAATCGATCGAGTGATTTTTTAAACCTTTGTAATTTTGCGAAATATTTAACACGTGATTTTAAAAAAAAAATTTAAAAAAAAATGTGTGTATGGTATACTGATAAATATAAGTATACTAGACGAAAAAACCCGTAATACGGCCGTAAATATTACCTACTTCTTTTAATTTCCCATAAGAACTAATGCAAATTCGGTCATTTTGACTTAAATATTTATGAACTAAAATCCACTCGAATTGATGATTAGATGATTTAGAAGATTAGTATCAATAGAATTGATGATTTAGAATTAATGATTGAAAAATCGTAGAAGAAAAGCTCTCTACATTTTCAGGTAGGATAAGAAAAGAAAACTACCATTTTCCACTACTTATGCGATCAAAGAATAAAATTTTTCTGTTTACAGGAAAAAAAATTAAAACAAATCAGGAGCCTAACCAAGCGCAAATTTTAGTAATAAAAAAAAATTCTGTGGGTAGTTTCGTTTCGTACTGAAAATATCAAAACAAAAAGTTCGATCTACTCATCAGGTAGCTACGACCAAACTACAAAAATACAATTCCAACTCCATACATTAAGTATGAGGAAAGAACGTAGTTGACTTAGTGAATTATGAATAAATTCACCAAATCATAAAACACAAGGAAAACTTTTCATTTCTGTGTGTTTCCCACAGAAAACGCAAGGAAAGGTTTTCTTTTTTAGAGTCAAAATACATTTTGTATTAACTCTGGGGTTAAAGTACGGGGAAGATTTTGATATTTCTACTTTTTTTGGTAGATATATTATAAATGACTGGCCTCTTCATTTTTCTGATTGACAAGTCGAAAATGTTGTGAATGCCATTATTATTAATATATTGTGTCTATAAAAAGCCGAAAGAATCTTATTGACGCTATTTTTTCTACGATACAATAGCCCTGTAACATTTATAAATAAGTAGAAACATAAAAAATTACAAACTTGTACGGATCAACACAAATTTATTAAACCATTAAAACATTTGGATTTTCACAAATCGTGTAGCAATATTAAGAAATCGTTGTGTAATGAGAATATTTCCACACGATTTTAGTATAAGACGCAAAGGTTCCTTTTCTTATATAATTTAAATTCAAAAATCATCATCGAAAGTATGAGTTACTGCACTATCGTAGAAAAAATTATTATTATACCAATTAATATTAAAGTCACCAACCAGAATTACTTTTTCGCTAAACTCACATAATTCATCCATAATATCCTTAAAATCTTCAAAAAATGTTGCACTCATATTCAAGTAGCCATTAGCCCTATGTATAACTCCGCCAAGATAGTTTACTATTGCCTAATTTAAGCTTTAATCTCAGATAAGAATAACAGATGTGGATCTTGTATGGGCCATATTTACATTCCAAATTTCAATACTAAATTCCAATCCAATCCATTTAGAGCAGGACGTATATATTGTAAAATAAAATGTTGTTTGAAGTTGGTTTATGTTTGCTGGGATATAATCAAAATAGCCATACGTAAAAAAAAATAAAAAGAGACAGAAATGTACGTCCTGCTCTAAAAGGATTGGATTGGAATTTGGTATTGGAATTTAGAATGTAAATTTGGCCCATACAAGATCCACATCTGTCTATTCTTATCTGTGCTTTAATGCTAAATACCATAGTTCATTCATCGCTTAATGTCAATTTTTTGATAATCTCATACTTCCATATTCTTAATAAATATCATAACATCACTTACATGTCTTGAAGAAGAATGAGATCTTACGATTTTGTAATTACCCTATCCATCTTAACAATATCATCTTCGTCTTCTTCAACTAAATGAGTCTCACTCAAACCTACGAAATCCTTTTTCCCTATATTCAAGATCACTTCAAGTTCACTAAAGTTACTGAGTACATCTCGAATATTCCAATAAATACATTGCACTTTATTTAATCTGGTGTTATTATTATAATTACTCAACCGAGCAAATGCGATATGACATAACAAAAAAATTAAAAACTGATATTTCCCCCACCGTTGAGAAATGCGGTATACATACACCATTAGGTTCACGACATTTAAGGCTATTTTTTCCCATTAGTGGCATCTTACGACAATCCCTTTTAAATTCATGTTATTAATTTGAACAATAAATTACTCAACTGAGAAAAAGCGATATGACTTTACAAAAATATTAAAATTTCGTATTCCTCCCCACCGTTGAGAAATGTAGTATAAACCATTAGGTTCACGATACTTAAGGCTATTGTTCCCCATTAGTGGCATCTTGCGATAATCCCTGTGAAATTCATGTTATAGATTTGAACAATTTATTACTCAACCAAGCAAAAGCGATATGATGTAACAAAAAAATTAAAATCTGGTATTCCTCCCCACCGTTGAGAAATGCGGTATACACCATTAGATTCAAGGCGCTATAGTTCCCCTTTAGTGGAATCTTACGACAATCTCTGTGAAATTGATTGATTTGAACAATCAAAACATACAGAATCGATATGACGTAACAAAAAAGATTTAAATTTACGATTTCTCCCCACCGTTGAGAAATGGCACAAACACCATAAATTTACTTCACTTTAAACTATTACTGCCAATCGTTCTCGAAAATATATTATTTTTGTCAAAAAATTCTAAATCCTATTTTATGATATTCTTTTGTTATAAACTTCACACTTTAATATTTCACTCAAAATTGTTATTGGAATTTTATTAACAGTGTACTTTCTAATTCTAATACATGCTTATATTTTGTTATATTTATTATAAACTTCACACCCATTTCTTTTCTTATATTAATCTCACAGTCTTTATTAAAATGTTCTTTACCAACATTCTTGAATTTTTCAGCTGAATCAACGTCATTTCATGAAATTATGACGGAACCATCTCTACTTTTTGTCAACCTTGATATTTTTATGTTATTACATAAAACTACTGCATTCAAACCATCTTGACTATTAACTGGTTTGAATATAACACTTGGCACTTTTATCACTACATCAACAAATGATTGACCTTGTTTGCTGTTACCAGCACAAACTTTTTTTATTTCATTCATTATTTTGTTGTAATTCCTTTCAATATTCATTGTCACCTTCTACTAAATTACCAACATGTATCGGATATAGGACAGACTTAGAAAAAAAATAGAAAATAGAAAATCAAATTAAAATGCCGAAGATATTTTATTTCAAAATTTCTTGTATGCTTGTTTAAAAATTTGTATACCTACTCACTCTTTATAAAATAAGTGTGAAGAAGAAACCACCAACATTTCTCAACCAAGATATACAGAAAATAAGGTATAATATTGCGCATGCTGTTGCTATCCTTTTTTCACAATTTGACGTCACGTGAAGACAAAATTGCTGATATTTATATGGAGTTTCGTGATATTTTCTATTAATTTTTTAAATAAATGGAAAATAAATGATTTTTTTTTTATTTTTGCCATTAATTATTTTTCGACTTTATGTTAAAATTAAACATTTCAATTTTAATTTTAGTTACATACTGCAATACTTTCGGAATTAAATCGCGAAAAGAGGCATGTTTTAATATTCGTGTCTAGAGCAGACTGTTTGAGCACATTGCATAACAAGTTTTGGAATTTATGAGTATAATTTTTCTGTTAAATGCAGATAACGATTTGATTTTAATTATTTAATTCAAAAATTTGGGAGTGTTCGATTTTAAATATACTAAATTTGAATAATTCCTATTGCAACAAAACTATCAATTGTTCATATTTCTGATAAGAACACATATAAAACACTAAACAGTGAATGGGTGTTTTGATTTATATTAATTTTAATTTATAGTTTTATTTAATTTCCTTTTTTTCAAATGTATATTTTCTATTAACTGTGCGTTTAATAATTTGTGAACTGAATTTTTATTTAATATATTTTGCCATTTATATTTAACGTTGAATATGGACATAATATTTGAATAGGTACGTGGATACCAATAATTTGAAGCCAAACGAAAATAGATGGCAAAAATTTGAGTACATAACGTAAAAAAATAAAAGTTTTAATAATTGGTACGTAAATGACCAAAAACATTTAATAATTTAATTGTTTTATGTTATGTATTCATAATTTTGTTTACCTTTTTTTCCATTTATCTTAGACATTATACACCCGAAAGAATTATTTCTCAAATATTTGGACCATAAAAAAATATAAATCATAAAAAGGGTCTCGGTAAACTATCATTATCAATTGTAAATACGGTTTGTTAAAAAAAATTACGATTATTCTTGATTTATTTAAAAAATTAATCAAAAAACCGCCAAACTTCATATAAATGTCTGCTTTTTTGTCTTCACGTGACGTGATGCGCAAAGAAAGACGAAAATGAGACACGGGAATATACTACCACTTTTTTCTGTATACCTTGTTTCTCAACATACATTTAATTACTACTGCGACTTAGTAACATTCATGCAATTGGCTACAAGTGTTATATCATGTAACTAGGATTCTATGAAAATATGTCAGATATTAATAAAGCCATACAAGGATACTAAGCAACACTATCAAGAGCCAAAACACCTTCGTTGTATACGTAATAAGGATTTATTCATTAAAAATTCTATTTTTTTTTGCATGATCACATGAAATTAACAAAATTCCCATGAGAGGTTGTTCTATTTGCACAAGCAAAATATTATTTTTTCAACATAATCGGTGTCATGTTTGAATGTGCGTGTATAGGCACTTAAATCACGTAAATTGAACCTCACCAATTAATTTGTTAAAATTAATATTGTAAACAGTTTTTTTATTCGAATTTAATTTATTCATGTTTCAGTGTATCATGGATTTTAAATTAACATAGTTAGAAACAAGCGCAGTACATAATTGTGATTTAATATTATTTGGAGTTGGTTTATTATAAACAGAATATAAATAAAGACGAGAAGGTATCTTCCTATATACAAAAATAAACATTTATTATAGATACAAATATGTACATAGATACTAGTTATGTAGGAGTATAATAAAGATTTAGAAAGACCTTCGTCAATTATTAAATTTTGAGACATTTTATAGGTATTCTAAAAAAATATTTCCTTTTTTGTGCTGAACCCATTTAAATATTCATTTTCATTGGGGGCCCCCGGAGAAAAATTAATTAGTAATTGATAAGAAGTTCATATAAATTGTTATATACATG
This sequence comes from Tipula helvola, assembly GCA_963556165.1. NCBI lineage: Eukaryota > Metazoa > Arthropoda > Insecta > Diptera > Tipulidae > Tipula > Tipula helvola. The sequence goes on along the minus strand of OY744481.1, from coordinate 177,889,383 downwards.
TTTAGACGTTGTTAGATACAAAAGTCGCGCATCATTAAAATTCAATACTTTTAATTGGATTTAAATTTTTGTATTTTTCTGTATGTGTTTACCAGCGGAATCCTTTTTTGATGAGTTAAAATTTCTAAAAATAAAAATAAAAAAAACATTGACTAATTAAATGGGTTGAATTTAAAAAAAAACGATAATGAAAATTAATACGAAGTGGGATTGAAAAAGGAAAACAAAAATAAAAGTTGGAAGGTGGCGATTTAAATGATGTTGGAATTTGCATACACATTTTTTTTTCTTGTTTAACATGGGTCACATCATTATATGAGTTAAGTCTAGCATTTTCTAATATTTGCCGTTTTGGTCGTTTCAACTTTGTTTTAGCTATGTTATGTTATTGATTGAACTAACCAATGATGCTTACTTAACATGTCTTTGTTGCTATACAAATAATTAATGACTTTGACCTCATCAAACAACGTTTGTATACATATGGTAAATATGTATGTAGTCAAAGATGCTCGTACTATCGTCTCGTAGTATATATGCTTCGCCAATATATTTACGCATCCCACTAAGGAAAATGCAAACATAAACAAATAACAATATTTGCTATTCTACTCTCGTGAAAATGTATAGTACCTAAATGTATTTTCTAACGGAAAGCAGCACAAGCAACAACAAAAAATATAAATTTGAATAGATTCCATTAAGATAACGAAAAAAACATCAAGATAATTGAATTTATAACAAAAAATGTTTCGATTTTTCCGTATTCTGTGAAACGAAGAAAGATGCGGAAAGCATATAGGACGTCAATCGAAAATGATTAAATGATTTGTATCGGTATAGATTGATAAGGTTGTAGATGTACGGCAAGTCTTGCTTATGTGGCCAACTTATGTTTTAATTATTAAGAATTCAAGTTTAACTCAAATTCTAAAATATTGCGTACATTATTTGGAAAAACCTTGCATATTATGATATAATTCGAAGAAACTCACTTAGGGATCTCAGATTCAAAAGCCTTTCTTTGGGGTAAAACAGCTTATATTGTATACAAATAAAATATTTTTGTTACTTATATAATATTTAAATAAATCGATTCAAAGAATGAAATTTGACAATAAAAACAAAAAAACACTGTTTGTTAAATTAAATAAAAATGATTTTATAAAAATTTATTATTAAGTAGCTAATCTTCTAATTTTATTTGTAGGTGTCATATTTTGAATTAAAACTTTGAAAATTTAAAACATAAATCTTCAGGTTTTTCTTCTAGCTGTCTTTAGATAAATGGAAAACAAATTATTGTTCGCATCTTGTCTTATGTGGAGGTAGGCGTAGAAACAAGACAATTTTATTTTTAATACTATTAATTCTATTGATGTGAGTAAGGACACCAAACAGTTGCCGCAACTCTACTAGGGATATTATATAGGCGAAATACAGCGTCAAAAATGTAAACTCGAGTACCTACATATAATTTCAAACACTTTACAATATAAAATAAAACTTATAAAATTAAAATAAAAAGAACAACAAAATCTGCCAAAAGAGAGTAAAAAATAAATAAATTGAAAATGCAAATTTTAAAAATAGTTAAAATACCGAATTCAATAAAATTTATAAAAAATGTTTCTTCAATTTCAACGTCATTAAACATTTTAATCATCTCGTTAATTGGTTCATGTTCCCCATAATTTGTAATGTGTTGCTCGGGTTGTAAAAAACTGTCTTGCATGAGGTTCCTAGAAGGAGAACTTATATTCAGATAAGAATAAAAGATAAGCCAGTTTTACCTAGGAGTACGTTTTCAATAACTATTGACCCAAGTATTTTTCATCTATTCAGCACCGTCGGGATCTTATATATATTACATCTGGACAGCGATTTTGGTCGCAAAATCGGGGTTGATTTGAGGATTACCGGAAGGCAATAGTATTGATAAATTGTATTGGTATCGAATGTACGTTTTTTTTAGTTTTCCATTTAACATGATGCAAATAAGAGTGATAGCATGATACAAATAAGATAAATTTTATTAAAAATTTAATTTCATATCTATTGGTTTTTTACGTTTACTAAATTATTATGGCTCCAAATTCCTCTATTTAATAATTGAGTAATGTTACACCTATCATTCAAAAATGAAAATTGAATAAAGTTCAGAATCAAACTTCATTCTTTTTTAGAAATTTATAAGATTTCCGACAATTTTCGTTTATATTTGCCTAAATTATTTATTACAACGAAGATGGAAAAGCCCAACATTAGAAATTCACGACTTTTTTATTTTTTAAATAATACTCAGGTGATAAATAAATTATAGCTTCTGTTGTACTTCGACAGTTGTTTTTTTTAAGTAACCACAAAACTGGTAAACGGTTACTAACCGAAAATATAAGTACAATAAAACATCTAATACATTGTAGTTCGGTAAACAAAAACAACAAAAATTAAAATTAAAATCTGGATTTCCCAAAATATCTTCGTAAACAAAATAATCCGTAAAGAAGGGAATAAAATAATCATTACAAACATAAAATAAAAAATAATATCCTAAGAGCCTACATGTGTGAAATGTTCGGGAAAACATCACTCCCAAGCTTGTAAGTTCACAAAAACTACGCCTCCAAAATATGTAAACTGTAGCGGAGAGTATCCTGCTAACTATAGAGAATGTGAAGTAGCAATGTGGACAATGTCTAAAAATCCAGTGGTAGAACGAACTACCATTAACAAGTGCAACAGCAGGCCGAAAAACATACTCCCAGATTGTACAACAGCGGGAAATAGTAAGTTACAAGGATGACGGTCAAAGCCTAATTCTCGAAAATAAATTAAAAAATATTGAAGCCTTAAACCAAAGGCTACTAAAACAAGAAAGGAGCCTGGACAGTGAATGAAATCACTTCTATGATGTACTAAATACTAATCTATGAAGATGGATAACACATTCAGAATCGCCAATTGGATGCAAATGGGATGTTGCAACAAATTCCAGAGTTAGAAATTTTGCACATGTTTATTTATATACATATACATACATACATACATAAGTATATACATACATAATATGTTATATATATAATATTAATCATAATATATTATATATTACAAATTCAGTTATACAAAATAGTACCTCATATTTTTTTTTTTAATAAGATTAGTTCGTCTTTTTGTGCGGCTAAATCTCGTAATCTGTTCAATATCAGAAGTTAGGTTGGGCAGCTGTCCTCGTGTTGCTCTACCACGAAATTGCAGTTTCCAATGCTATAAAAGCTTCATCATGCATGACTATACTTTTAAAAATACCTTTCAATGTCATCAAGCATATTAAATAGCCAACCTTAAGATTGCGTAAAAAAATATTTTTTCGTGTTTAAATATTTAATACTAGTGGTAAATTTAACTAAATTTATTGTGGTCGATCTACTGGCATAAACCCATGTTGACAGCTAGAAAGATGATGCGGAATGATGGATTTAGTAGGGAAAATGCCTGAAGTTAGTGACATGTTGAAGAGTTTACAAAATGGTGGAGAAAATTGTTCTGCATAGTTTTTCAGTTTAAAAGGTGGGATTCCGTCCGGAACACAACCGTCTCCTATATGGTTCAATGCTTCTAAATAATAACAATCACCACGGAGCTTTGTTATCTGCTGGTTGACGTTTTTTGAAGTCATGGATATCATCCTGCTTGTAAGTCGATTAAAAAACTGCAAACATATTGGCATATTTCTTGAGATGAAGATGATTTAGATTCCCCTGGGTGCATTGTTGCAGTAATCCTTTAACTTCAAAGTGCAAAGAACTTTCAACAGTATTTTGGATCAGATTTAACCGCATCTTGAACATTTTGCAGGTCTTGTATATACATATGTGTATGGCAAATGCCAATACGACAACTATAACACAATCCCACAATCACTATAAATAAATTATTTGTGTACTGGAATTTGTCACTATGTTGGAAAGTAAAACCCTATGGGCGGCCGACTGTACACAATGAAAACTCAGATAATGATTTTGATTTTTAATAAATAAGTAATTGCTACTTTTTATTGTTGTAAATTATAATAAATTTGTATATGATTAAATTTCCAATATAACGATTAAGCACTTGCTGCACTAGTACAAATTGAAAATAAAGATTAGGGTCGCGGTTGAATGTGAGTTGTAAATAATTAGTTGTGCGCTATGAATGCATTGTATATTTGTGAATATAAGTCGCTACAATTTTTTGATGTAAATTTGATGTCTGAGAGTTGATGTTGATGAATCCGCAACTTTATCTATTTCCGAATTGTATTTTTGCATTTTTCGATTAGCCTTGATTTTTAAAACTTTTAAATTAACTAGAACGTCATCATATCAAGGAGCATTAATGTTTGATTCAATCTTTTTTAATGGTATTGTTGATGTTATCAGTAAATTTATCCTGCCAATTGATGTTTCCCAAATGCTCATTGAAATCGTTTTTATTTATTTTATAAAACTTGTATGTCATCGCGTTTCTAGTGTGGTAGTTGCTGTTTTGTGATATTTCATGAATATAAAATAGAATTTTCATAGGTTTGTGGTGCATGTCATTTAAAATGCATGATTGCTACACTGAAGATATTTAACTCATTGGTAAATATCAAGTCCAACCTCCGCCCATTCTCGTTTGGTATATTGTTAATCTGATTCAGGTAACAACTAAGTATTGAATTAACTCGACCGATGTTAAATTGAACAGTAGGCAGCAGTTGACCTCCTCATCAAATTCCCATTCAATATACAGTAGGTTGAAATCGTCAAGTACAAGGAGCAGATGTCGCGGTTCTGCAGCGTTGGAAATCTCCCCAATATCACAACATTTATCATGCAGCTCGCTTCCGAATAGTGGTGGAATATATTCAATGTATGTGTAGATACTTTGTCTTCTTGTCATAGCTATTTTAACACATACGTGTGCTACGGAAGTTGAAGAAATTCAAATTCTACATTACTATTAATGTGATTCGTAGATCGGTAGTTTCACAAACTCGACACAATTCAATGCTATTGATTTTGTATGTATTGATTATAGGATTTTTTGACATTTAAATGTAACGAGTTGCGGTCACACTACTCACTAAGACCATTAATATCTTCTTGCAATCGGTCATTATCACACCTTTCTCTGATGATATGGAAAATTTTAATACCATTTACAAATATTAGTACGTTAGAATTTTTTATAACCTCTTTAACTCGGTCGTTAAAAACAAGAAATATCCAGGGTCCAATTTGTGATCCTTGAGGAGCACGCGAGATAATTCTAATAACTTTGGATTTTCTTTTCCAATTAGCACATTGAATGCAATTTGATAAATAGGAGCTGAACCATTTTACAACTTGAAGAAAATCAAAATGCTTGAAGACTATGACAAATAGAATCAAATGCTTTACTGAAGCCTCTCTGTAAATTACATTCACGTGACAGTGATTTTCTATTTCGTTGATCGTTTAATGGTAAATTCTACTAAATTCATGGATATTGATCTGTCTGGAATGAACCCATATCTGGAAATTTCTCACGATAGGTTGAAGAGATTTCAGTCCAATATAATATTGCATTAGTAATACTACGACGAAAGATCGATATATTGTTGTTGTTATTTAATGTTTGTGATTGTATTTAAAAAAAAGAAGCAAATATATCAGATATTTCCTTAGCGTCAGTGCTGTTACCCGCATTTCTTGACGCTTAGTGATCCGGATCAGATCAAAACATTGAAACAAAAACAAAAGTTTAATAAATTTTTGTTTTTGGATCAAAATGTTGATCCGAATTGTTGTTTTTATTGCTTGTTGTTTCATGAAACATGATCTGATCCGGATCTCGTCTACAACATGAGGGAGAACGATACGCACCAGTTAACATCGGTACATCTATAAATTTTAGAGGTGGGTCAATTATGGTTTTGGGAGGAATTTCTTTAACTGCTCGTACCGAACTAGTACTCATAAGTGGAAGCCCCCTTACTGCAATAAGGTATATAGAGGAATGCGTAGAACCCCATGTAATGCCTTTATATAGGGGAATGCGTAGAACCCCATATATTGGAGAAGAGTAGTAATGGAATACTTTGAAAATATCAATTTACGAACGCTAAAATGGCTTAACGCCATTTCTCAACGCGATTGGGCATGTTTGGGACATACTTGGGAGAAAGTTACGGCAGAGAAATTTCACCACAGAAAACCTTTAGAGCTTCAGAAGTCAGAAGTAGGAAAATATCCCTCAAAAGATATATCAAATTTGATTTTTAGTATGCAAAGACGGCTTCCATGTGTGATATCTGCACAAATTTTTAAAGTACCTTTTAAACTGAATTTTTGCAATAAACTGTAATTTAATTTCAATAAATATGAATTTTGCCTTTAATTAAGAAAACCTAGTGAAACTTGTTTGTTTGAAGCATCACTTGATCTTCGCGCAGGCTTATTCCACTACAGTTGGTACTAAATTGACCGGCGAAATGCAGAGTGAAGAATGTACGGCAATAAGAACACTTCACCAGGGTTAAATGAAGTTTCGAAAATTATAGGAATTAAGTAATTCAATTTTAAAACAAAGTTGTAAAATGAAAAAAAGCTTTAGGGGTACCGCTTAAGGCTTCCTTGGCTGGTTTGTTAACTGCAACTGTTAATAAGCAACTGCAGCATGAGGCGCACTAGACATAGTTCATGAGCTTTATGATTTGTTCGTACACAAATAGCATTTGGTGATTTTAAACTTTACGCTTCATGGATCGTTATGATTTTACTAGTTGATGGTATGGTGACTTGAGAACTAATGGTTTATCCGCCTTGGTGAAAGTAAGATAATATGTATTATCTAAGAAAAGTAGCGTTGATAATGGTGTTGGCAAATTAAAAAATTCAACCGATGTTTCCACGGAATTTTTTGTGCTGATATTAGAATAAAATTCCTTTAGAGCAAATGAATTAAAAATTCTTATCAAAGAAGTTAAGGACAAATCTTGCAGTGAATACCTAGCTGCGGCCTTACTGGCAACAAGCACACTAATTATTCCCTTTGGAAAGCAACTAAAGGTCTTAAAAGCCTAAAGTACAAATAGCCCCAATCAAGAGAAGTCCCAAAGAAACAGCTGCATTGTTTGCAGCCTATCTTGAAGATACATTTCAACCCCTTCCAAGGCAAACAGCTGAAGAAAATATAATTCCAGTAAATAAAGTGGATATAGCCTAAATATAAGACCTGTAACACTACAAGTGCTAAAAGATGAAATTAATAACAAGCAAAGCTAAAAAAAAAAAACAACGAGCGAGTTCACCCTCAACTCTCAAAATATTTATGTGAAAACTGTTTTGTATAAATATCTATTAAATGTAAATCATTTCTAACCATTTCGAGAAGGCACCGAAACCCCTCCATAAAGACGTATGTGTTCGCTCCGTATTTAAACTAAATTACATTTTTAGTTGAAAAAGTCAAGTTATTCTACTATTTTGAATTTGGAGGACGAACCTTACTAACATTGATTGAGCTTGAGCAAAGTACAGTTCTGTTAAGTTAATCACCTAAACCTGCCATGTACGCTTTAAAATATACCATTACTCATACACAGCAATCTTGCTCAAGATTCCACAGTAATAAATGGTCACGACAAACTATTGTTGGTCGTAAAATCATTGCAATTGGAAAGACAGTAGCGCGAAAGCCCCATAACCCAAACTCACGAACAGCATGAGCAATACTAATAAGCATACCGAACCGATTAAACAATTTTAAAATTATCATTTTATTATATATCAATGTATATGTACAATTTTCACAGCTAGCTATTTCCATTTAATTTTTTAAAGCATAATTTGTGGCCCTTGTGCTCGTATATAATTAACATTTACAAAAATACTTGCTGCTGCGGGCATATATGTATATGTATATAGCAGATATTTTCACAACAAAATTAATTAAAGTAGGCGATTTTTTTTTTTGTATTCGGCTCACGATGTTTTTGAAATGCCGGATGATATTGCATATTGCATATGTATGCGTAGATTTTGCATTGATTTTAGGTTTTATTTATTTTTTGTTCTTGTCGATATACACACATACCTGCAATAATTTTTGTTCGGCACTTTTATTTCCGTAACCCGAGCTCTATACAATTTTTTACTTACTCCTGCCGCTAAAGATGTTTTCACATCAAAAATCACACTTGAGCATGTTTTTTTATTATCCAGAGCATCTTCAATTAGATCTGTGATTCTGTGCACTTGATCTATGGTAGGGTTTCTCTCTATAATTCCAAATTGGTGTGGAGGAATGAGTTTTCTGACTTCTATTAATGATTTTAACCTCTTGAGTAGTAGCTTTTCAAATAATTTTGAAATTAAAGGAAGTATAGGGAAATCAGCCTGAACGATGTTTTCTTGTTTGGCGAGTTGTTAGGTTTTAGAATCATTATCACCTCTGCCACCTTACAGTGGAATGGAACGCATTTTAATCTGAACGCTGCAATCAATGTACTTGCAGTAATTTTCGTAATCCTATTTCTGGTGGTGTTTTAACTATAAGTCTAGTGATTAGGTCATAACCAGGGGATTAATTTAGGAGATTAAGTTCTTCTGATTTAGGGTTGGTGGTGATCGTTATAAAGAGAACAGGACGTCAATATCTATTCATTATTCATACGATTTATTTCAATTTCATCGATAAATTAAATTTATAAAGAACGATGTACTAGTATAACAATAACTTATTATTATTAAAAATACTACTCCATCTAATTCCAAATATTTTAATTTGAAATTCTAAATTCATAAATTTGACAATTCGTTTGTAAAAACATATTTGTATGTATTCCTAAATTTATTCAATCTGTTCTATAACTAATAAGTTAATAAATTACCAAAATCTAATTACCTAATTTCATAATTTGAATTCTAGACTTACAAAACCATTTTATTTCCGTTGACACAATTAAATCAAATTCAGCTAAATTGTTGGCTACTTGTTGTTTAAAAATGTGTCATAAACGTTATAACCACATAACAAAAGCCACTTTGTAACGCCCTCTTATATCAAACCATGATTATCACACACATTTACCATTTAGTTCGACTTTCGTTGCTTGCACGTAAAGAAACTTTCTATGCATGCAATTCATAGATTTACGTAATATCATTCTATTCATTTGTAAATGTCGTTTTTCTATGTGTGTGTATGTTTGTTTATGAATACAAATATACATTTTTCAAACATACAAAGCAAAACAATACAAATAAGAACCACCACAATTTTACCTCCCCATCGAGTTGTTTATACTTTCAAAACTGTATCCATTATATGCACTCTATAAACGTACACAAATAAAACCATTGACTTTTCAACTATGGCAACACAACAATAACAAGACCACAGAAATGCTGGTGGGGAAAAATATAGAAAACGCAATATAACGTTAAAGTTCAACGGTGCAGAATAGAAAACGAGGAATTCTTTAATCCTCAAAATAGATTGGAAAATATAATAAATTTTCAAACAATGGAGGCTCCATAAGTCTTCGATGAGAAAGTAAAAAAATAAAAAAAAATTCAAACCACCATACACCACCACTAACACCGACTAAACACACTATAATTTTCTTTCCAAAAATAAGAAATGTATTCCGAAAATTATGATAACAACGATAAGAGATGAGAAAACAAAAATTTATTAGTTTGCTACATTTGGGTATACATATATTCTGTATATTGAAAGACGAATATTCAATTTAATGTGGTGACGATTTGTCTAAGAAACAGGGTGGTTAATGATATTCATATCGGTACGATATCTTTACTCCAGCAGAGATTAGAATTGCTGCCTCTTATTTTTTATGGCATCCAGCAGGATATACTCTATAAATTTTAATTTCTTGTTAAAGCTCTTTTACCTCGTCCTTCTACATAATCTGTACCCACCGCATTTCTTTTTACGTATCTATGGTTTTAGTGTGGTTTGTATACACAACTCTTAATCTTTTTCTTTAAGTAGTTCTGAGGACATTTTTTTCTTAGTATTATTTAACTTTAAACAATTAATCGGCTTTTAGCTCATTGCGGTTAAGTTTGAAATGTTTACACATCTTGTGGTTAGGTTGATTATACATATGTGAATATAATAAGTATGTACATATGTATGTACGTACATGCATAAGGAAAACAAAAATTTTAAGTGATTTCAGATAAAATTCAAAATGAAATTCTTGAGATTTTCTCCCGACATTATTTTGTGATTTGTCGTCACATTTTATAATATTGATCATCATTATGTTTACGAGGTTATAGAGGAAATTCAAGTCTCAAAGAAATTTTTTAAACCCATTCATGGTATTTTAGTGATTGCTATGTTTATAATATAAATTGGTATGTGTTCTTGAAATTACTTAAAAAACTTTAAGGGTTGTCGGCGTACATAAAAAAAGAGTTAATCGTAACAAACTCGAGAATTCTAATCAACAGAATTTCTACTGCAGTAGAATTTAAGATTTTCGTTGATAATAAATATGAGAACAATGAAAAATGATGAATAAATATTGGATGTAGAAAATCTGCTTACATTTTGTGCTTGGTTTTGTTGAACCGCATATATTATCTATCATAAAATGTAATGAATGGGTACAAAAAAAAAGCTTTTGCGAGAAGAAATGAGCTTTTGTGTAAATAACATGGTTTTTTGTCTATTCTGTTGACTGTATATGATTGTGCCAACTTTAATTCATGTAGCGGCAGCTCCAAATATTTTAGTTACTTTAATCTTGTATTTTTTGTTAAATTTTATTCCATTTGTAATATATTTTGAAAGGCTTAGGTATAAGACTTTAAGTCCACTTCTAATACATTACCATATACTTTGAAGAATATAAAAGCGACTTAAACAATACTCTATCAGGTAGAAAGCGCCCACCATTTCGATATGATAATTACATAAAAATGAGTAAAGTATGATTTACAACGCCGTAAATACCCAAAAAATTTAGCTGTGCCTACCGCTGCTTTAAATATTTTGATCGCTATTGAATTTAAAACTGAGATGCTTAAAATGAAATTGAGAAGAATTGAAACTAATTGGGATTGAATTCAAGTCTGTTAGCCTCATCAAATTAGGAAATTGAGGTAAATCCCAGAAGAACCATTTATTATATGTTCCTCATACACAACTGTATAATATAAATACAATCTCAAACAAAAGGAATTTTCTTACAAATAACTTGGCTATGAATTAAGGTAGGTATCTATGTACCAAAAGGCAGAAGCGAATGAACCCTAACAATAAAATTAAATATTCATACTAACTTTAATAAAGTAATAAATATCAATGTTAACAATAAATTTAAAAAAAAACAATTCAAACAAACTAATCAAAATAATGACAATTATAAATTTTATCGAAAAATTGAGAAATGTTATTTAATACCAACTCATAAAACTAAATATGTACATATATTTAATATATTTACTCTAGTGGTAAACACTACAACTACGTGAAGAAGAGAAGTTTTCTATACCTACTTCTCAGTGGAATGAAATTATTAATTCCGGAATGAAAATATACGGCATTGTTGTTGTAAAATTCCCAAAGTAAGACTACAAAAATGTTTTACCTACTTATGTCTATGTATGAACAGAAATTTTAATTGAGTACATAAATGAACTCGATTTTAATTAGGTCTAAACTGTAACTGAATTTTATGCACAAACCACACAAATATTAAAAGTCATGCATTATTTAAGCGTGAAATTAAGAAAATATATTTCTTTCGCTACAAAATTGTACATTTTATTACATTTCGTTTTTCATAATTAAATTTTTCACTATAAATTTCACTTACACTTCACTAAACCACAACATTAGTCAATTAAATTAAATTAAATTACAGTGGAACCCCGAGCACCCCGGTATACGTCAAACTCGGTATACGACCTTTTTTGGCTGAGGAAACTTTGCTCGGTATTACGACCATATTTTCATACGACGTAAAATTCGGTTATTTTTATTTTTTATCATAAAAACTTAAATGCGTGCATGCGCAAAAATTATTTTTCAATTTCTTTTTGTTTTCATTCTCTTTACAAAAAGGAAAAAGTAAAAAATATGAAAAGAAATTCATTATTTATTTATTTTATCACTATTAATACTATAGATCATGTTTTCCGAAAGAGGCAGCACTTTTGTTGAAAAAGTACAGATTGTTTTCCGAAAGAGGCAGCACTTTTGTTGAAAAAGTACAGATCGTTTGCCACTAGATGTCACTACACAATAAAAAAACTTACTGACGTCTTCCAAAGAGTATTTTTAAATAATAAAACTGCCGATTGTTGTTGTTGTTTCATAAAGTGTTTAATTTATCGTTATAAATGTTGGTGTATTCATTTTATGAATAATTTTCTTATAGTTTTGGTTATAAACATTTTTTGGTGATAAATTTCGTTTTCGAATTCATATTTTGGTACAAAAATTTTGATTTTGTGATTTTATTTGAACGATTTTTGGTTTTACTTAGATTTTAGATACACAAATTAAATGTGTAAATGTACGATTTTGTATAATATAGTGTTTAGTTTATTTTTATTGTGTAAATAATAAGTGTACATAGTTTTATCATTTTATATATTATATTAACGGAATTTTGTAGTTTGAAATAAAATATAGATAGTAGAAACATTATTGTAACGTCCTCCAAAATATAAAAATGGAAACAAACGGCGAACTAGGTAACGCCTATATTATTTGTAATAATATACCGAAATAAGTAACATTTTAAATTGATTAACTTTATAGACGACATTAAAAAGGCATTAAAAGCAAGAGGAGCGAAGACAACTGGCACAAAACAATTATTACAAAAGAGGTACCTTCTGCTCAAGTTCCAATTATAAATTTTAAAAAAATTATTTATTAAAAAATTTGTATGCTTAAACAATTGAAAAGGGGGAATTTATACCGAAAACTGTACCGTATGCCAACTTTACCATCTTTGGAAAATATTTCTTTACCAGCAGAAATAAATTATATTGAAATAAGTAAATATGGAAAAAACGAAATCAAGCTTGATCTAGTAGACAGTATAAATGAATGGTTCGAGAAATACAAAGCGGGCAGCAGTCTCAAAAGAGGACGTACTGTGGGGCTAAACGGCTTTGTAATTTGCTTAAAAGCCTCAATTTCCAAAGTGCCCAATATTATTTTGTTGAAGTGTAAATGCAAAGCGGAATTGAAAAAATCTGTAGCATATAATTCACAAATTGAAATAAAAAACAACACGATTTGTAAGGCGAGTTGCGACTGTGTTGCTGGAGGAGGACCGATTGCAGCATGTAAGCATGTAGCTGCTTCATTGATTGGAGTGGAACATTACGCACAAACAGGTTGGCATTTCTTTGTTTTATTATAAAACTTTTATTAATCAAGAAATTTTCTTTCAGGCATTTATTTAAAGTTTATTTCGCCAACCTCAAAAATGCAATCATGGCATCATCCAAGAAAATCGGCAACTCATCAACCGGATAGAAGTTTTAATGATTTTATGGGTACAATAAAAAAAATATTTCATGTGATTCGGAAAATGATCGCATAATTAATATGCATATTAACAATAGATTGGTGTCTGGATATTAGCAAATACAGAAATGTTAACGTTGATGGATATTTTAATGACCATACTTACTCTTGTGAAATGGAATATAATTTTATGCGCAAATTTAGCTTCTTAACGTTAGCAGAAAGAATTAAATTAGAACAAAATACTTTCGAGCAGTCAAGCCGCATACTACAAAAAAAATTCAGTAACTTTTATGGTAATTTCACAACAGAAGAACTTGACGGACATAAAATTTTCTCATATAATTTGTAAATTTTTTCCCCTCCATACCAACTTAAAAAACATAATTTTTTTTCTCGTATGAAAAAAAGAATCATGTTTTTTTTAAGTTGGTATGGAGGGGAAAAAAATTACCGAAAAGTTGAGAAAAGTTTATGTTCGTCAAGTTCTTCTGTTGCGAAATTACCAAAAAAGTTACTGAATTTTTTTTGTAGTATGCGGCTTCAAAGTCAAAACTTTGGAAAAATCTCCGTTGTAGCCGAATTACGGCCTCCTTTGTCAAATCAGGCAAAAACTCAATAAAAATTTGTGATGGGATAATAAATCCAGCAAATCTTTATGTACCTGCCGTCATCCACGGGCGTAAAACTGAAAATTTAGTGTTTCATTTGTATAAAAAAATTATAAATTTAGATATTAGAAAATGTGGGCTATTTATTGACCCCGTAAAAAATTATTTAGGTGCGTCACCTGACGAAATTTGTGCCAATAAAAAATTTATTATTGAAATAAAGTGCGCTTACACTGCCACCTCTTCTTCGCAGCTTTCCTATATTAAAAATCAAAAATTGTCGCGGACTCATAATTATTTTTATCAAATACAAATTCAAATGCATGTGACACAAATTAACATGTATCATTTCATAGTATATAACTCAAGTGTTGAATTTTTACATATAGAAACCATTTTTTACGACAGTGGTTTTATGAACGAATGTTTAGCTAGCGTCGACTATTATTACAGGAACATATTTTGTAGAGAATTCATTAAACGAAAGTGGCAGGGCCAAGTTTGATTTTATATTTAATTTATTTGGTTTTATAACAATGTGATAAAGAATTACGAGCTTTATAGATTTATTTAATTTAACTTATTTTAGTTATTCGTTAATTCGTTATACTTAAGTTTCCATTAAAATATGTGATTTATTTCAATTTAATACAAAACATTATACAATGCTTAGTTTATACTATATTATAAATAATTTATATTGAAATCTATTTTACAAAAATTATAAAAGTTTTTTATTTTCAAACTACCCGTTTTTTAAAATTGCAAAGCACATTGGCATTATAAACAATTTCGTTAATAATTGGCCAAAGATATGTCGGTATTTTAGAGGAGAGTATTTTATTATTTTTAGTTAAATTAATAACTCTCTCCACATGTATCCTTCTATTGGCTAAGATTCTGGTTTCTAATATTCCTTCGGGTTCAAATTGCGGCGCTGTTTTGAAAGGTGGTATGTTAAGAGCAACATTTTTGGTTTCAGTAGATCAGATATGTTGAATCCTCTATCAGCCAAAATAATATCTCCTGAGTTGAGATGATCTAGGAAGCAACTATCTTCAATGATAAATTTATCAGATTTAGAACCACCGTATACCTTGGAGCAGAATATCAAAAGGCCTTTCTCATCGATTGCAACAAAGTAGGTACTTAAACGTGTTATGATTTTTGTAGTTCGAAAATAGTTCCTGATTGACGTTTGGGTCCAACGAATAACGCTCCGTAAAAATCTCTGTGCAATCTATTATGGCTGTATATGAATTGGGATTCATGTGGCGGAGCTTCCAAAAATTAATTTTTTTCATATAAGCATATAGCTTTTGTCCAGTATTGAAATATTTCGGAGACCACTTGCCCGCGGAGATTATATAACTTTGCAATCAAAATAAAATCAATGTTTCGACGATACTTTATTAATGTTAAGACAAGTTGATTTTTGCAATTTAACCACTTATCATATGTATTGGATGTTATGTTAAGTGCAGCATACAACAAATCTAACCGAATCCGTTCAAAACCAGTAAAATATTTAATTTCGAATTGGCTTAAATTCTCCACTAAAATGTTTAAAGGAATTTCGTGATATCTTGCCGTTTGCGTATAATTGTCCACGGTGTGAGTCGTTAAATGTTCCTCATCCGATTTCCCTTCTATAGATATATCAGATAATGATGTATCTGATGACGATTTAGCTTGTTGAGGTATCTGAAATAAATTGAATATAATATATGAACATTTAAATTACTTATTTAAACAAATAAGCATTGAGCCTGTGCAATACAAACCTCGATTTCTATTGGTTCACCATCTCCGGCCGCTTTTCACGACTGCATCAATTTCCGACAATGAAGTATCTGATGCGTTTATCTAAAATTAATTTTATTTTAATATTTTATTCAATGACTTAAATTAATTGTTGATATACCTTGATTTCCATTGGCACAATATCAACACTACCTACTTCCGGCTGTAATATTTTTTGATTCTGGACTATCTAACGAGTTAATCTGAAATTAATCAAATTTCATAATAAGTAAATATGTAATTATATATGATAAATTTATACTAGTCAATAATATTCGATCAATGGTAAGGTACCTCATTTTTTATTAGTAGTGTCGGTGTCTTATTTCTCAACCGAGTCTTAAGTTTTGGCCTTCGATTACACCTCAGTGGTAAATTTTGTAAAGGAATACAATTTTTTCTTAATACATTTGAGTGACCTACGTTAAGAAAAACTGTCATTAGGACTAAAATTATAATTAGTATATTAATGAATTACCTGAATAAGATTGTACATAATCTGATTCCTTGAAATGTTTGGAGCACACCCTTGAAAGTAAATTGGGATTTTCCGGGTCCTTATTGCTTTGTCTTTCATTTTTAGGAAATTTATAAAATTTTATATTCCCCTTTTCAAAAATACTACTGCACTGATTAACGTAAACGTTCCCAAAATCTATTTAAATATCACGTATTTATTAATAATAATCACTTTTACACGGAAATATTTTTGTTTATAATGAACACATAAAAATGTCATACAATTTTTGACAGAAAATATTTAGTGACACCTAGTGGAATTATGTGAAAGTTGCTTATATTTTCGGAGTTTTCCATAAGATGGTAGCTCTGGCGGTTGTTGAAAATTTGACATTTAAACATGATCTATAGTATACAGTGTTCAAATTACAGGGGTACCTCGATATACGACCTTAATACGTTCCGTTCATATACCGAGTTTAGTCATATTCCGATGTATCAGTGTAGGTAAATTTTTCACATGGGAACGAAATTATTCATTTTACATGGCTTCTTATGGCAAAGGTTGCTTCGGTATACGACCGAACATTAGGAACGAATTAAGGCCGTATACCGGGGTACTACTGTATATTAAAATATTAAAATTTGTATAACTAAAATTTAATATATTAAAACAACTTTATACGGAACCAAAATAAAACAAAATTAAAAACGACAAAAACACGTCATTTTTCTTCGAGCGTCCACGACCGACCATGAAAAAAGATAAGTCTCTATGTGTATAATAAAAGTTAAGGAGTGGAAAATTATCAATTGGCCCATGGGCGGGAAAACCTTAAATCCAGCCCTGCATGTGTTTCAACGGACTGTCTATATACTTATTTAACATTTCCTGTTTTATCCCAAGACAACGACGCAAGATACAGCAGACACTCGAATGAAAAATTCGTTCTATCGCCTGATGAGGTGATTGAAAAATGATTAATTTTTTATAATCATCGTCAGATGGAAACTGAATTTGCAGAAATCTTAACAATTTCTCTTCTGCGTAAAATAAGTATTTTTCCGGCTAATTCCGGAATAAGTTATACCACGTTTACATTATACCTAATAAGTATATACATTTTTGAAATTTAATTTATGTGTTGTGAATTTCTTCTCGAACACTGTTATTTTAGATTTGTGAGTAAATTATAAATTATTAATTAAACAAAAAACGTAATAAATTTTTGATATTAACATATAGTTATTGGTCAGGGTTCACACAACGTATAATAATACTTTTTTGATACGTGAAATTTCAAAAAATTATCCGATAAAATATTTAAATATGAGTTCACATGACGATACTTTTTTACTATATTTTAGATCCTTGATTCAGCATTTATTTGTCTACTAATTTTTCTGAAGTTTTAAAATTTGATATCTGAAATTCCAATACTTATATCAATTGTCTGCCAAGCTCTCGCCTTACTGATGTACATACATTGGAAATGTTGAAACCACTAAAGATGACAAATGCTATGTTGAAGGCACCAGCATTAATTACACCTAAAACAAAATGTAGAATAGTTTAGTAAACTTACCTTTAGATGTGAATTATATTTTTGTTAAAAATTCTGTCCCTTTTGAAATCTTTGATTTTTTCTAGTTCTCATTCATTTCATGCACACCTATTGTTAATTTTAAGAACCAAAATATTGTAGCACCATTCAAAACACAATCGTGATTTAATAAAGTTTTTTTTACTTATACGAGTTTTCCATTTGGGACTTGACAACTTTGAACTTTCACTGTGAACGCACCCTTAAACCAATAACCAAACTGTCAGTGTCAAAGCATTCAGTAAAGGCCATGTTCATCATGGTGCAGTACACGAACGAACAACGTTGTTCTCGGATTGGGCTCTGTAAATGTTGGAAGAAGATGACCAATTTCATCGATCGCAAAATCATCTTCAGTGATGAAGCGCATTTTTGGCTAAATGGCTTCGTTAACAAACAGAATATGCGTTATTGGTCAGGTGAAAACCCTCATGTGCTTCGAGAAATATCACTTTACCCACTAACTGTATGGTGTGGTTTTCATGCTGGTGGTGTCATTGGACCGTTTTTTTTCGTTGATCAAAATTACCGACACGTTACAGTCAATGGAGATCGCTACAGAGACATGTTGCAACGTTATTTCTTTGGTCAATTGCATCAAGTTGGTGCGACACGCCACACAGCGGGTCTAACAATCGACTTATTGAAATCTAAATTCGATGAACGTGTTATATTCAGAAATGGTCCTGTCGATTGGCCGCCTAGATCGTGTGATTTAATAGCTCTAGACTTTCTCTATGGGGCTACGTTAAATTATTGGTCTATTCCAACAAGCCGGCGTCGTTAGACGAGCTCAGAGCCAATATTGAACGAGAGATAGCGGCCGTTTCCGTCGAAATGTGTAGCCATGTCATCGAAAATTGGGTTCAACGAATCGACACATGCAAACGTTCCCGTGTTGGTCATATGAACGAAGTCGAATTCCATACATAAATGTTTTGATTGCACTTTGAGCCAATAATAAAATTTTCGAGATATCTCAAATGGTTTGCGTTATATTTTAAAAAAAAAGTATTATTGAAAACCCATACAACCTAATCAATACATTGCCATACCGATACCCAGTTTATCGCATCATCATTCATGTACCAAGTTTGCAATTTAATTTGGAACCTGCCCTGTTGGTACAGGAACTATCCAGTAGTACAGTTACATTCGTAGAATTCGATTGGTTTCGAATGAATGGAATCCGTAAGCTCGGTAAAGCGTAAATATTAAACAGTGCTTGAACGATTGAACTTATTCTGGATTTTTTTAAAACAAGAAAATTATCAAATCGAAAGTTTTAAGTGAAATATACCCGTTGTCTTCCACAATTCTACTGACTCTCAAATTTTGTTTTATAATTAAAATTGTTGTTTACGAATAGTTGATTCTATTATTTTCTATGTTTGAAGCAAACAACCAACAACAGTAAATAATAACCCCATACTCGCACTTTAACCGCACCGTATCCGATTACTTTTAGTCACTCAAATCCTGTATAATACGCCACATTCTTGCTAAACAAGAAGATTAACAAGTTACGACACATATAGATTCAACTAAAACCTAAAAATTATACATACAGAAATTTAAGAAAAAAATGTTTTAATATATTTCATGTCTCTATAGCAACAGTGTCGAATAAACCGTTTTATCCTCCTCATCATCATTAACCAATGCCGCCGCATCTTATTTTTCCTATATCAAGCAAACGTCTCCTTTATCACAGCGAAACAACGACGAAGAATTTAATTTTATTAAAAGGAAAGTGAATAATTAGAGATGGAAGCAAAAAAAAAATTGTTAAATAAATGCACACACACACAACAAAAATTCCTCAAGATAACCATTTCCTGGGAAAACATTTTCATGGATGTTTAATTTTTGGATATCTTGCCGTACTGACAGGAAAACAATACGATTAAAAAACACAACGAAAATAGGCAGCAGACATTTTCTGTACATACATATATTCTCATATTACTGGTTTGGGTACAACCCAAAACAATTTAACGTATGGGAAGCAATTAAAACTGAGTGTATGTAGTTAGGATTATTTACACAGCACGTGTGTTAATCACTGTATGGTATGACTTGCGGGGAAAATGATTTCAAGTTTTTGATAAATAAATACCAGTGTATTTGATACCGATTTAGATAGTTAGTACAAATCTTTATAATGTCAGTGTGTTATTTGAAACGACAATGCCACACTGATTTAAGTAGTTAAACTATATTTGATTGGAATAATATAGGGTCCAGAAAAGCAGGGTGAAGTATCTAGTTTTAAAATAGATACATCTAAAGAATTAATTTATTAACCATCAAAAAATAGAAAAATCGTCTTAAAAACAAATAATTCCATTTAGCGAAAATGAAAAGAGGGTTACATCCCAAAAATTAGTATCGATTCCTAACAATTGACCATTACGCAGTACAATTTTGTTTCTGTCTATCCTTGGTTTCGGATGAAAATTTTCTGCTTAGTTAAAAAATAAATAAATAAGATTTTGGAACCCTAAAACGGAATATTAATGAATTCCTTTTTTTTTTTTTGTATTTTGAGAAAATTTAACAATACCCTTACTATGCTATGGAATTTTCTTTTATTCATTCCTCAGAAAGAATAGAGGGAATAGAATAATGCTCACGAGACCACAGAATGTTCCAAATGAATTGTAATACAAGAACACAACAGAATAAATAGAACACTTTTTGACAGTTTCGCATTTTTTCAAATTAAATAGGTAAAATCATTATTAATTTAAAATCAATAATTAAAAACAAAAACATAACAATATTAAGTTTTTTGATTTATATACTTTTCGAATACTATGACTTTTGGCGGAATATTTTTATTATGGATCATTTGGTCTAGTACGAACTGAATGTAATCGGAATATTCTATCTAAATAAAAGAATAGAGGAAAGAAGGAACAGGGACGGTTTACCTTATTTTTTGACAAGATATTGTATATGTGTATATTATACTAGAATGTAATATAAAATTCAAGCTCAATGTAACTCATGCATGACACTCCTTTGGGAGTAGGTACCATAGAATCTTTCCTCTATTTAACTTGAGATTTGAGAAACTCAATAAGGATAAAACTTTAATTTATACAATATATAAACCGTTTTGTTGGTGTTGCTTTTCCCAATTTATATGTGCAGTCATGTTTTAGGGGTTTCAGCTGTTATAGATTTATGAGTACATAACAAGTAAACAGCGTATATAAAGATAATATGATGATATAAATAAGTATATAACACACAGATACAAACAAATATGTATAATAAAAATAATTGAAATTTTAAATATATACATATATTATGACGTAATTAAATAACCTTCAAATCTAATTAAAATTCATAAGATGTACCTCTTAATATGTATGGGCTGGACATTAGTTTAAGTGGTGGTATAATATCGACTAATATTTTTAATGTTTAATGTATAATGTTATAACGTGTTTTGCAGACATGCGGTGGGCGTGGATTATTTATGTTCCGAACCGTAAATTGCACCCCAAGGAGCAAATTCCATAAAATCCAAACACATACAACTTATTGTAACTTAATAAAAGTTGTCTTAATTTGATAAGGGTTTCGGTCACACTATGCTTATTTAAAATTTAAACAAAAAGCAACAAAAGACTTTTGCCCTAAAAAACAAAAGGTAATAATATAATAAAATAAACCCAATTATACAAACGTGCGACTATAGAAAATGGGTAAAGGATTTATACGTCCCTTATAACAATGTTGTTCATGTCTGGGACACGGTCTAGTTGGTGTGATACTCGAAGGAAGCTAATACTCGTACCATTTTTATTTTTGACTTTAAAGGGAGCATTTTGTTGGAGTGATTTTGAAATGTTTCTATGCATTTGCTGAATCGAGATATATAGTTTACCACTTACCGATGTATGTTGACGCTAACGATGTATCCTACTTTCTGGGTTGGAGGTGTACACGGACTTAATATTAATAACTTTACTTAGAATAATTTATAAAAGCTGAATAAATTTATTCAAAAGAATCCGCAAGCGTTATTTGTTTGTACTGTACATCCCAGCCCTGAATTCCACAATGCAATTTTAAATATTCCGACAGTGAAGGATAGAAACGGTCGGTACCACTTTTTTCGAGCTACTATATTCCGAATTCTAGCCGATTGAAAGTTCCTCACAAATAAAGGTACAGTAATGATTTAGTCGTGTCACCACATTTTATATCTAATTTTATAGTTGAAAAAACATCCACATAGATGGCCATTACTAATCAATACCGAAGGCCGCCGATTGCTAAATTGTAAACATACATACATTCCGTTACATTTAGAATTAGTTGAAGTAGATTTAAAGAAATTTTTTATTGGTTTTGAGCTCTTTATTTAAAATAGTTATTTACGTCACAAGGACGGTAAATGAGTTATTACAGTACGAGTTCGACGTTTATTAGAATTTTGAACGAGTACTGTAACGATCATTTAAAGTACGTGTAACGTACAACGTTTTATTTCATACTACAGTACGTTGCATAACTATATAACCACCCGTTTTTTAATTTCCTAAAATAACGGATTGAAAAATTTCAAAACTTTTGATGCAAAAATTTGAATAAGGACGTAATACAGTAAAATATAGAAAACCGTTACAAAATTCAATTGTTTTAAACAAAAAACAAAACAAATTTAAAAAATTACCTTGTTGCATAACTATATAACCACTTTTCTTAACTCAAAAAAAATCAATAAAATAAATCAAAATAAAAAAATTAATATGCCGTTGGACCATCTTTGTTTTCTGCTATAGCCAAAATCCTGTTCGGCCTACCTCTAACCAACAAATTGATAATTTCGGGTGATATTTCCTCCCAGGCATGTTGAATGGCTAATTTTAGTTGATCTGTTGTGTCAAATTGGCGGTTATCTACGTAAATTTTCCGAACCAATAGTCCCCAAAGATTTTCGACTGGGTTTTGGTCTGGCGAATAAGCGGGCCAACCTAATACTGGTATGAAATGTCCTGCAAACCATGATTTTGTACTCCGGCTCTTATGTACGGGAGCATTATCTTACTGGAAAATCCAGCTTTCGTTTTGATGTAGGTACAAAAATCGTAACAGATGGTTTTCTAAGACGCCAATGTACCCCACGCTGTTCATTTTAGTGGATGGAAAAGCTCAGGTAAGGGTTCCCGCTGAAAAGAAAGCCGCCCATACCATTAAGCTACCACCACCAAAATTCCGTTTAGAAAAGTACTTTGGCTCTTTTGAAAGATCCCTCCAATAGTACTGAATGCCATCTGGCCCATCAAAGTTACATTTTTTTCATCAGAAAAAATCACCTGTAATTGAATAGTGGTTAGTTATGATAAAATCGGGTTGCTATCATAAAAACAAAACAAGTACATAATTCTTAAATTACCTTTGACCATTCGCGACTCATGTTTGCCCTAACAAATTCAAGACGAGCTGTTGTGTTCCGGCTTTGTATCGTGACAATAACTTTGGTGCTGACATCGTTTTATGGTATTTCAGATGCCCAGCAACTTTCAAACACCGACTCATTGTGCTTCGAAATATAATTAATTTAAGCTCACTTTTCAGGCGCTTAAGGCTTTTAAAAGAATTACTCGCGGCCTTAACCAACCCATGAGTTTCGCGTGAACTCATCTTTTTTTTGAACCTCCGGTTTTGTTTGTTCCGTAATTAACCGTATCGCCTAAAAAATTACTAACGGTAACATGATTTCGGTTTAATTTTCGCCCGATTTGCCTAAGCGCAAACCCTGCTTCGGAAAGGGCTAGAATTTTGCCCTTTTCTACGTCCGATAAATATTTTCCACGTGGCATTATTTTTCTGCGACACTGATTTATGATCGGAAGACTAATTAATACTAAAATTTGTATAATTTATAATGGTGGTATTCCATGGGAATATTTTACTGAATAGTAAAATTAAAGGAAGAAAAAAATATATATTTGCTATATGGGGGAATGAAACAAAAAACCGAATCAGTAAAAAAATATTTGTGTTTGTAGTTGTGACACTCCTCTAAAAAGTATCAAATCGAGAACGTTTTATAGGAGTGTCACTAACACACGTTTATGTACGTTTATTTGTATATGATGAAAAATAATTCTCGCACACACAAATAACTTTAATAGGATGACGATTTTATGGTAGAGATTTTTTTAAATTTTTTATTCTGTGACGAAAATTGTTCGAAAAAATGAAATTCTGAAGTGAGCATTAATAATATTTAATTTATTAGATAATTTTGAGACGAAAAAATAATCGAATAAATACTAAATTACTAAATACTTAATTATTTTAGCAATTATTGTTTATGTTTTTATTTAATGTCAAATTTCCCCTTAAAACTTTTGCTATAAAACAATAAAAATAAAAAAAACAACGAGCGAGTTCACCCTCAACCTCAACTCGCAAAAGATTTATGTGAAAACTTTTTTGTATAAATTTCTATTGAATCATTTCAAGCCATTTCGTTAAGGCTCAGAAACACCTCCATAAAGAAGGATGTTGTTCGCTCAGTATTTAAACTAAGTTACATTTTTGGTTCAAAAAGTCAGTAAGTTATAATTCTATTTTGAATTTGAACCACGAACCTTACTGACAATAATTAAGCATGAGCAAAGTACAGTTCTGTTAAGTTAATCACCTAAACCTCAAAGCAAAATCAAGTTACACGTACGTAAAATGATCATTACAGTACTCGTTCCAAATTCTGAAATAAACATCGAACTCGTACTGTAACAACTCATTTACCGCCCTTGCGACGTAAATAACTATCACACTTCACAAGCATAATTTGTGGTCCTTTTACTCGAATGTAATTTTCATTTTCAAAAACACTTGCTGCTGCGGTCATATAGCAGATATTTTCACAACAAAATAAATTAAAGTAGGCGGTTTTTTTTTTAGATTTTTTTTTTGTATTCGGCTCACGATGTTTTTGAAATGCCGGATGATGTTGTACATTGCATGTGTGTGCGTAGATTTTGCATTGATTTTACTTTTCATTTATTTTTTGTTCTTATCGATATTCACACATACCAGCAATATTTTTTGTTCGGCATTTTTGTTTCCGTAACCCGATTTCTATACAATTTTTTACTTACTCCTGCCGCTAAAGATGTTTTCACATCAAAAACACATGACTTGTACGTTTGTTTCATCAAATTTTCATTCCGTACATTCTAATAAATTTATTTGTACGTGGGACAATTTTGGGATTTAAACAACAAATCGAGATAAATTAAAAATGAGAGTCAATACAACTCTGTGGTTGATAAAATTTCTGTGAATTTATCGTATTTTTTTGTACTTTTAGCGCTTGTACCATAAAGAGTACAATGTAATTGGATTCGATTGTGAATGGTTGACATTTGGTGGTTCACGTCGTTCAGTAGCACTAATTCAATTGGCCACACATAAAGGATTCTGTGGTTTAATTCGATTGTGCCATTTGAAGAGAATTCCACCGTAATTAAACGAAATTCTTCAAGACATTTATTAAGGTGGGCGTAGCACCTCATGATGATGCAGCTTACTTGGCCAAAGATTACGGAGCATGTGTAGCCAGCACGCTAGATTTGCGTTACGTTGCACATCTCACTGGATTTAAACACGGTGTTAAGTAACACGCTGCCAATTCGAGCAAAAGAGTTAAGTTCGAGTATATTAAATGTTTAGCTAAATAAAGATTGGCGTATTCGATGCTCAGATTGGGAGGCACACACACTAAATGACCGGCAAATCGTTTATGCCGCGAAAAATGCTCATATCGCTATCGATCTTTAGAAAAAATGGAGACTTCTTATTCTAGTGTAAATCGTGCTTGCCTCACAACCAAATCAGTTCTTCCTAAATTTCTACTGTTGTGTATCCAGTGCCATCAGACCAGTAATATTAGCGATAATCAACTTAAAACACGCTTAGTTTAACCACTACGATTACGTTAAGTAATTCAATTTTATCTTTGGAGCATGGGTACGATTCGGACGATTTGTTGTCGCAACCAAGGTCACTATCGGGAAATTTATTCGATGAATTTGAAGAGGGAATGAATTAAATCTGTTTCATATTTCTAAATTGTATCATTAAAGCTAATAAATTTTATCGATTATAAATTCAAATGTGGTTTTAAATTGAAATCGGTCGTTTTCATTTTTTAAATTCAATATAATTATGTATTTAATTTCCGATGATATATGTTTTTACTTTATTCCTTGGTGGAACTTATCTCTCTATGTCGCTTAGTCTTTTCACCGAGTTTCCCACATCACTGGTCTCGACAGCAAAGGTGATGCAATTCACGAATGCACATACAAACCAAACATTGGCAAATTCACTTGTACAACAAGAAATAATTTTGATTTTTTGTAGGTTAAGTTACAATTGCTGTCAAAATTCCCCTTAAAACTTTTGCTATAGAAAAAACACTTTGTCTTTGTCTATTATATGGTGTTTGATTTTTTTTCTCTTTTTGGCGTATTTTACTATTCAGTAAAATATTCCCATGGAATACCACCATAAGGCCCGTTGCACATCTAAGCTAAGCTAAGCTATGCGATGTGAGCTATGTTTTTGTAATATATATAATTTAAATAGATCGCTGCATATCTGAACTAAGCTATGCGAGCTATGTTTTTTTATTTCGAGCGATGCAAACTAACTTAGCTCAAGTTGCGCTTGCCTTGCTATGGTCAGCTACATCGCTCACACATACATTGATGTTTTTTGTTTTTTATAGATTGACGCATATTTAATATTAATTCATATTGAATTTTGGATGACATTTATATTGTAGATCAAATTCAAAATAACGTGTGAATTATTATACAATATAACACCAAAAATTGTTTATTAATTTTATAAGTGTTAAACATTAATTAAATTCTAAATTTACAAAGGATATTTGAAAATTTGTGTGAATTGTGATAAAAAACGTATTACGAACAAATTTAAAATAAAGTTCATAAGTTCATAATCTATAGTGTATAATACTTTATTGTCAATTGACATCGATTGTGTACTGTATACATAAAACAAATTAATACAGCTTAAACAGATTCGTAACGCAATGTCTATAACACAACTGAAAGAACCATATCCTGTCTTATACCCGACAAATCGGTACGTTTTAAACTTGACAGAATATCAGTCGGATTCATCTGATGATGAGTTTGATGAAGATGTGTTATTAATTTTACTCCGGAAACGAAAAAGGCGTTGTTGGTCTTCAAATTTTTTGATGAAGAGATCGAAATATGGCGAGTTTCACTGCTTATTGCCCGATCTGACGGATAAAGAGTTTTTCAGATACATGCGATTAACCAAGGAGCAGTTCGAGGAAGTGCATAATCTAATCGAAAAGGACTTAGGAGGAGGCAATAATTCGTATTTTCGGCCGGCAATTTCCACAAAAGAGAAACTTGCTGTTTGTTTAAGGTGATTTAAAAATAATTCAAAATTCATCAATATTTAATAATCCTTTTTACGTTCTAGATATTTTGCAACTGGGAGTTCATTTCGGGATCTAAGTTTTAATTTTCGCCTGGGTGAGAGCACAGTAGGGGCAATAATTGAATCGGTGAGTGATATAATATGGCAAAAATTGCAACAACAAGAAATGCCGGAGCCTACTGAATCATTTTGGCGTGAAAGGGCCAACGAGTTTAACAAAATGTGGCAATTCCCGAATTGCATTTCAGCCGTCGACGGAAAACACGTAACGATTCGTAGTCCAATAAATTCTGGATCGTCGTATTTCAATTACAAAAAAACTTTTTCAATAGTTCTCATGGCTGGTGTAGATGCTACATACAAGTTTACATTTATTGATGTTGGCTCACAAGGTAGGTTCAGCGATGGTAACATTTTTGCGAATAGTAATTTTGGAATAAAACTTCGAAATAATTTACTTAAAATACCGATCCCTGAAACAAACTCTTTGCCATATGTTTTAATTGGGGATGAAGCCTTTCAATTAACGAAGAACTTCATGAGACCATTTCCTGGCTGCTACACCAAATATGACACAGATTGCAAAATCTTTAATTATAGACTATCAAGAGCACGCCAAACAGTAGAATGCGCTTTTGGAATTTTGAGCGCACGTTTTCGAGTTTACAAAAGGCCATTCGAAGCTAGTCTTAGAAAAGTGGATAAAATAATTAAAGCCACTTGTGTGCTTCATAATTATTTGCGGAATAAAACAACACTGAAGGAACAAATGGATGATTTTGACTGTACAGATTTTGACGATCCCGACAATCAACTCGTAGATTTATTGCCATCTTCTGTAAGAAGTTCTAATGAAGCGTTTTTAGTAAGAAAACGTTTCTCAACGTATTTTTCCTCGCCAGAAGGATCTGTTGCATGGCAATTACAAGCTATTAAAAGAGGCAAATATTAAGTTTTCCATTTACATATTATTAAATTCAACTGAACTCTATAAAAAAATTTAGTAATAATAATAAAACAAATGTATAAAATAACCAAAATTTATAGAAAATAGATGTTTTATTTATTGAATTTCAAAAATGAACTTAAACAATCTTGATTTTTATTTTGAGTATTATTTGGTGGTGTTGTGAATGAATATGTGTAGTAAGTGGAGGCATTGTTATTGTTCGTTGGGTCGATATCCTCTAAATTCGTTGGTATATCAACCATACTCGGCATTGCAACCAATTGAATCATTCCTGCAGAAAATAATAAATATTATTATATGAATTATGCGAAAATATACCATTTTATGTATTTACCTTGAGAAGCTGTAGTAACAGAATTTTCTTCAGTAAAAGATAATGGGGTTGACCTGGAATTATATACATCAGATGAAATCTCGGGAGTTGAACATATCGGTCTGAAATCTGGTGACAACCGTGGTGATAATACTGGTGATAATGATTCAGCTATTTCCTCACACTCGCTTATCACATCGAAAACTTTTCTCTTAGCTTCTCTTTGTAAATTAGGGGGAAAAGTAACCGCTGTCTCGTACATTGACAAGAAAAAATTGTAGAGGGCTTGATTTGCAGGTTGAGAAATATTACGTGATCTCAAGTCGTTTTTTATTATATCTCTGTTTTGCCTCATTTTTTGGTTTACCTTTATTATATTTAATATTTCATCTTCCTTAGATAATTTTGTTCTTTTCAAATTCTTTCCTTTAGATGATTCTTTGTTTTGCTCACTTTCATGTACTGTTGTTTGAGAATCTTCGGAGATTTCACTAATGTTGCTCTGCGAATCCCTTTTACACATAAATTTTTCCAAAAACGACATTGAGTCGTGAAATTTCCATTTTTTGCCAGCCGGGGCTGCTTGGCCACTTTTAGTTTTCATCCTCTTGATAGACTCTCTGTGAGAATCTCTTAGATTTTTCCATTGTTTTTTTGCTGTGGAGCCTGTAAAATATTCAAATTTTTAATTATAATATGCATTACCATTTATTACTATGTATTACCATTTTCAAATAGACAGTTCAAAACAATTTCTGCCCAAATTTCTTCTTTGAATTTAGTTGACTTGTAGTCCTTGTGATCAGTCTCGTATAATTCAGGGTAACTTCGAACGCATTCAATGAGTTTTTCTAATTGTTCTGTTGCCATTGTCTATACGTTGCACGTTATATCGAATAAAATAATACTTTATAATTATACCGGTATACACAGCATAAATAACTATAAGTTGCTTAAATTTGCGTTAAATGTAACAATATACGAATGTAATAAATTTTATTCAATAACTTCTTTCTTTTTAAGTTTTAATTTATTTATTTTAATCACTTTTTATTAAAATATTAATGTTTTACGGCTATTCTCGATGAAAATGTGACGCTATTTCCCGTTTTTGACAGAATACGTATAAAGTAACCTTAAACATGCGTCAGTGAAACATTATATAAATACATCTAAGTAAGTATGTGTGGCGAGCGATGTAATTAGTATATATGTGCAACGGGGTGAACTAAGCGAGTTGAACTATGTTAATATAAACTACGTTTCTCGCTTAGCTTAGCTCAAATGTGCAACGGGCCTAAAGCTGAGCGAGGAAAATGACCAAAAGGCTACTGTGGTTATATAGTTATATGCAACAAGGCAATTTTTTAAATTTGTTTTTTTTTTTTGTTTAAAACAATTGAATTTTGTAACGGTTTTTTATTTTTTACTGTATTACGTCCTTATTCAAATTTTTGCATCAAAAGTTTTGAAATTTTTTCAATCCGTTATTTTAGGAAATTAAAAAAACGATTGGTTATATAGTTATGCAACGTACTGTATATGGGACATTAATTCGATTTTTTCATTTAAAATTAAATTTTAAAGTAAAAACATGAGTTTGAAATTTAGAGAAAATCAATCCAAATGATTTTCAAATTATCAAGTTACCCTAGTTATTTTTTTTTTGTTTGTTTGGTTTTACAGTCTACTCTACTGTAATAGCTCGTTTTCCGGACACTTTTGTTCTCTGACGTAATGATTCATTTCCCGGACTGAAATCAATCACGTAAACATTGATTTTCGGTATAGTATGAAATAAAATTATTTTATAGCTTTAGCTTTCGAATTCAATTCGGATTCATTCTCAAAAACAAAATGAATTATTTTTTCCAAAAATTGTTTCCTTTAAGGCTCATTTACATTCAATCTTTTCGTTCTTTTTCAAAAGAATAGAATCACGAAGAAAAGTCCAAATATGTTTTATCTATATATAAAAATGAGACGGGCATACGGAAAATTTAATTTTTTCCTTTCAAAATGTTACTTTGATTTTATAAATTTTGAGCAACTTTCACGAAAAAAGATAAACCAGTTCATCTTTTTTAGGTTTTTCCGTTCTTTTTCACCAAAAAAAATTGAGTGATGCAGTAAATAGTATTGAATAATACTTTTTGAGTATTCCTTCTGATTTTAATACAAGGAAATCTTATTAAAACGCATTTTTTATTGTACATCTTTTATCTTTTGGAAAATAACGGAAAGATTGTATGTAATAGTGGATTTACATTCAATTTTTTCGTTCTTTTCCAAAAGGTAAAAGATGGTCAATAAAAAATGGGTTTTAGTATGATTTCCTTGTATTAAAATCAGAAGGAATACTCAAAAAGTATTATTCAATACTATATACTGTGTAGCGGTACATTCTGTCATTTATATAAATTAATAATTGATTTATATAAATTGATAATCATGTTCCACTACAAATTAGGTTCGCGCATTAGATATCGATGCGCGCAATACATTTTGATTTGCCACC
Source organism: Tipula helvola (assembly GCA_963556165.1). Taxonomy (NCBI): domain Eukaryota; kingdom Metazoa; phylum Arthropoda; class Insecta; order Diptera; family Tipulidae; genus Tipula; species Tipula helvola. The sequence continues at coordinate 177,858,089 of OY744481.1, read as the reverse complement.
TAGCGAAAAGCTAGCATGGACACAAAATATAATGGAAATTAAATTATATTTTGTTATATTCACTCCATCTCGTATAAATGATTTCTCAATTCGAACTCAATTTGATATTCTCTGAATCCATCTCGGGTGCAATAGCACAACGAAGCTTGACAGATGATACGTCTCATTGGTCAACACCAAAAATGGGAAATATTGTTACTAATCCATTTACAACGAAAATAAAATATACTTCGTATTTCGTTTTTCTTGGTATATAAAATACTCGGATGTTCTTGTACAGATAGTCGGTAATTCTTGATGGCGATAGTACGCGCACACGCAACTTAAAATAATTAATTTTTCATTGTACGCAATTTACGCGTCCATTTTGTGTTTTCTTTTTAATCAAGTGCACAGTGGTGAATTATAATAGTTTAAAAAAATAGTTTTGTTAAAGTTTTTCTTATTTAAAATTGAATTGTACATTGCCAATAAATATAAATAAATTATATTCTGTACACACAAAAATTCAGTTGTGATAAATCAATCAAGTGCGCATTTTCATTTAATGGGTAATAATTTCATTTGGAATTAATACTTCGTCGTTTTACGTTACGTACTATAACTGCAATATTCAACTTTTTTTGGTGAAAAAGAACGGAAAAACTTGAAAAAGATGAACTGGTTTGTCTTTTTTCGTAAAAGTTTCTCAAAAGATATAAAATCCAAGTAACATTTTGAAAAGAACAAAATGAATTTTGAATATGTCCGTCCCATTTTTATATATGGGTAAAATGTATTTGGTCTTTTCCTCGTGATTCTATTCTTTTGAAAAAGAACGAAAAGATTGAATGTAATTCAGCCTTAAATCAGCCTTAATAAAGGAAACAATTTTTGGAAAAAATAATTCATTTTGCTATTGAGAATGAATCCGAATTGAATTCGAAAGCTGAAGCTATAAAATAATTTTTTAAATAAAGAGCTCGAAACCAATAAAAAATTTGTTAAAATTATTTAAATATTGGCTCAATAAACATTAATATAATCCAAAGTAGACTTATTGCTTGGTGCCGATAAGTTTTTTGATATTTAGGAACCAGAGCATTTAAAGAATCCTGAAAACAGAAGAGAATCATCGACTACCACTAAATTACGGAATGAGGACGAAGGGCCGAATTTCAAAGGGCCGAATCTCGAAGGGCCAAATGTCGAAGGGCCGAATGTCGAAGGGCCGAATGGGTCGAAGGGCCGAATGGGCCGAATGTCGAAGGGCCGAAAGTCGAAGGGCCGAAAGGGTCTAAGGGCCGAATGGGTCGAAGGGCCGAATGGCGAAGGGCCGAATGGGTCGAAGGGCCGAATGGGTCGAAGGGCCGAATGGGTCGTAGGGCCGAATTTTTTTGTTTATTTTTTTTTGATTTTAGAAATATAATTTTTTAAAGGACCCCGCACTTTTTATATGGAAAATGGCCCTCGGTCAAACTCTCTGAAATTTTGGATTCTAGTAGTTCTTGACCTGCTGATCAAAAGTCTCAATGGTCGCTAAGTCCTAAAAATTCATGTTTCTGAGATATACCCCTTAGAAGTTGGGATTATCGCCCTTTTTTAACAAAGCGTAAAGCTACTACATAATACCAAAGATAATCACATATTAAAGATAATTCATTCGATACTAAAATATGAGGCAAAAATAGGGTCCCCCCGATGCAATATATAGGGTTCCTTTGATATATACGTAAATATTTTGCATTCAAATTACTTGTAAATTTTTAGCCTGTAATGTACCGGTTTCTAATCTACTACATGATATGCCAAGGTACCCATATTAGAAAGAAATGGGGGGGCTTTCTAGTCTTTTTAATTTTTTGTACTGAATGACTCATCTCTAAAGTGTGTGTCTGTGTATTGTGTTTATTTATTAAAATTATTTATGCACATTTTTACACATAAACCAATACATTCATCACAAGTCAAGTTGTTAGATGTATGTATATCGAAATAAAACGTAGACGACGAAAACAATTTTAGCGCAATCCAAAAAAACAAATCCATAGAAGTATATTTCATTGGAAATATAAACGATGCATTACACTAAAAATCATATCAAGCAAAATCACATAAAGAAAACATTATATG